>JARHVA010005081.1:567500-705000 GCA_037957365.1 Torreya grandis | reverse complement strand
ATCCTTCAAAAAAGAGGAATAATTATAGAATTAGTAACTATACAAGAAGGAATATGATAAGCTGAATGGAAATACTAAAATAAATAAGAATGATACTAAAGAATCTTGACATATCTATCCTAGACAAATCCTCCCAAAAATGTATTATTTAAAGTATAACATCATCATAATTAGGTGTATGAAGGTTGATGGTACATGTAGGTATGATATTTTCATCACAAGTGGTGGATAAATTGAATGCCAAGTTTTGGTTAATACCATAGGTATATCATCGATAGGTGGCTAATGGGAATGCGAATTTAAGGACAGTGGAAGTTAGACAATGAGATGAGGGGATAAATCTAAAGTTTTGATCTTGAGGTTGATTTCATTTGGCTCATTTTCATCATAATTTAAGAGGTTAGGTGGTATGTTCCCAATGAGTTTGAGGTGATCATGATAACCTTGAGTAGAGTTGATGGGAAAATTGAAACATTGAGATTCTCTAAATGGAACACTTAGCAAGGGTCCAAGGGTTGAAATTTTGAATACACCATATTTTTTGAATTGTTAAAATTTCTAAGGGTTTGTGTCTCCTTAAATCTGATAGATAGTACCATTATGGGAAACTTGACATATTGGCTAGTAGAAGAGGTGATAACCCTCATGCGATGAGTCCAAGGTTTGCCAAGCAAGATGTTATAAAAAAGGTGAAATTTAAATATCATAACCTTCACTCAAATAGTGACAGGAGGATGGAAATAGGAAAACACACATAAACTAAAGGAGGTATTTTCCTTCTATCATAACCTTAGCATGTATTTTGTATGGACTTAAGATTACACTCAAAATATCTAAGAGTTTAAATGAAGTCAAGGGATGAGACACAAGTACATAAATCCTCATCAATAAAATCACACTTGACTTATATTTGAATACTTATAAATAGTGTAAGATCATCCACATGAAGTATAATCTCATCTAGGATCATGGAAGCAATAGGAAATTTCAGGGAGAGAGAACTGTTCATTATTTTGTCAATGTGTATAGACATTTTTTTTCATTATTGTAAGATACTATCTTGTAACCTAGAAAAGGTAGTTTCACATCCTTCTATGGGAGGAAAAGGGATTTTCATTTCCAATAATAGTTATATCATGAAGTTTTGATGATGTAGATAAGTTCACATGAGTTCAGGAAGGGGTATTTGAGATGGGAGATTGCTAAGTTCTGTGATAGGTTCCAATTCATCTTACCCCATGGGGGAATTGCTAGATAAAGGCACATAATGTTAGAGGATCTCCTAGGAATGAGGAGTATAAGTGCATTTAAAATTGTGTTGATAAGATGTGGTTGGTTTAGCTTAAGGACAAATCATTTGATTATCTTTAGATGATGAGATAGTTGATTTAGGTATGTCTGGTGATTGATTTGAAGAATTTTTTTTGGAAGGTTGAATAATGTTTTTAATAGTATGAGAGGTATTATCTAGTTGAGGTGTTGGAATTGGTTCTTAGAAAAATATAAGGTTCTCTTGCCCCAATTTTTTTAGATGAGATGGAGAAGAGTCTTGGATAACATGGAATGTTTGGGATGTTTGGTGCATGTGTGTAGGATTAGAATCAATGAAAGCAACTACACTTTGTGTATTAGTCATATTTACCACATTATCTTCATGAGTTTGGTCTATAAGACTTTCAAAGTTGTTGGTGGAAGGAATAGGCTTGTCATTTTGTCTTGATGATTAGGAAGAGGGTCTTTATATATGACAAGATGAACATTAGCTTAGTTCAAAGCTTGATTTTTGTTTTGTGTTTCATGAGATTTAAAATCTATATCATAAGATTGTTAGTGCTTCTTAATGAGTTAATCCTGATCAAATTTTGGGCCAAGAAAAAAATCCATAGCTAAATTATGTAATTGCCTGCAAGTCTTGTGAAAGTGGACCCAAATTACATGAAACCAATAAAATTTGTTTGGATCATACCATGATATCATAAGATGAATGGGTTAAATAGATTATGGTAGAGGCCTTAGTAGACATTTTTGGGTCTTGGATAAGTATAATGGTTTATGAACATTACTATTGTTTATTTGAGAAAATTGAGGATTAGAGGTGTTTTTTAGAGGGGGAACATGTTCCACAACATTGTTGGGAACAATGGCTTTTATATTGTGAATGGTGTCATAATAATCGATGTCACCATCATTGGTAGCATGATGATTTTTATTTTTAATGATCATGGTAGTGCCCATGGGAGGTTAGGATGGTTCAAACTGGTGCATGAGCAAATTTTGGCATTTGGCTTGGTCGAGGTCTTCTTCCAAAGTTATGGGAGAGAGTCCTAACCTAATATTTCAACTTGGGATAAAGAGCATTGTTGAATATATGAAAGAGATTATCATCTGCCATGTTATGCTCACACTTATTAGATAACATTTTTCACTATTTTATGAAGGCTTGTGTTGTTTTAGTTTCAAGTTACTTATAATTGATAAAGTGAGATGGGGTATTCTTAAGGAGGTCACTAGTTTGAAACTCTTGTACTAGGGAATTAACTAGATCTTCCAAGATAGTGATATAATGGGATTTAAGTTGATTATACCAATCTAAAGCATCTCTAGAGAGTGTTTTCACTAATATCTTGATAGCAACAAAAGTGTTTAATTTGACCCAATCTTTGTATAGATTACCAAAAAAATTAAATGTAAGGTAGGATCGATTGGCCCATTGTAACTAATGGTATATGTGATACCTACTATGTATATATTGGCAATTTTAGGTGTAAGAGGTTAATTTCAAATTTGTTTGATTGTTTTATTAACAAGGGGTGGTTGAATAATGAGGTTGTCATGGGAATCCGTAAAGGGGGTGGGGGATTTTGATTTTGTGCTCCTCATGGAAATTATTGAGATTGATTTTAAATGTGAATAAGGTCATTATACATTTGCATCATTTTATTAGAATTATTAGTTTTAAAGTCATTCATTTGATTAAGAGTTTGCAATAATAGTTGATGGGTTTGAATGTCATTGTGACTAGTTTGTTTAGTATGTGAAGCATTACCATTGGTATTAGTGGCTTAGGTTGCACTATAGTAGTCACATGCATGGCACTATTGGATTGAGAAGCATTGTTATAAAATGATGCACTAGTATCATGATTATCATGTGTAGTGAAAGATGCACTAGTATAAAGATTAGCATTAGAAGATATAGAAGCACTAGTGGCATAATTACCATAGGTAGCAAAAGGTGCACTGGTGGAATTATTGAGGAGGAAGGGTCTTGAAAAATGCCCACTAGATGTTTAACATGCCATATTAGTAGATATACTTGGCATGGAGATTGAATAAACCAAATAAGAAGAGGTCATAGTGTGAGAAGGAGTCAAGATAGAAGGGAGCGGTTGAGAATCAAATAAAATGTCACCTCTAAATCCATGAGAGAATGAAGGGGATGGTGAATGGGGTTTCTCTATTTGAAAACTAATCATGAGATGGTAAATAGTTGAAGGGTCTTTTCCCCTATGTTGAGGAAATTTATTGATGAATAAAATCATTGAAAGTATGTACTCTAATTCTAGTTGATCCTAAGGAGAAAAGAGGGTTATGAATTGATAATAAATGAGGAATCCCATAATTGGTAGTGTGAGTGTCCACATGCACATTGATTTTATCTAAAGTGGAAGCCATAAGCTATTTTCATTTAAACCTATTAGTATTGGTAAATCTCATCATGTTTGTTGAGTTCAACTCTATATTATCCTAAAATAATAAGTTCATGATGAGGGAGGGAGGCTAAAAAGAGTGCTTCAAAAACAAAATAAAAAATAGGATATAGAGTCAACTTGATCAACTATGTTCTGTAAATCAAGGTACAAAACAAGAAGACACAAATACATAGTCATTAAAGTCAATTGTGTACTACTAAATATGGAACTGAATAGGGAGATAAGGATACACAGTCATGCAAGTTGACTGTGTAATGCTAAATAGAGAACTGAATAGGAAAAGAGGGATACATAATCATGCTATTCAACTATATATTTTTGAACATGAAGGCTAAATATTTTGTAAGAGATCATATCAACTAGAATGATAGTGTTCTAAAATAAGGGAAAATTTTATAATATAATTTTGAAGCAAAATGAAAGCAAGAAGACAAACAATTTGATTATTGTGACTGACCTGATTGAAATACATAACACAAAATTTGCACCAATGTTGGCCAATACAAGTTTTGTAATAAAACACACAATGATCAAAGCGCTAGCAATAATTCAAAATTAAATACTGACTCATTGGTCATACTAAGTGTTATTAAGTTATAATAAAGTTTAATTTTGATGTGTTAAGGAATTTGGCTGAAATAAGGAACTAAAAAGAAATCTAAGGTTGATTTTAGGATGTTTGGGTTGAAGGGATCTATATTGGTAATGGTACCAACTTGGTATTAGGGCCTACCCCCTCACTTCACAATCTCATAGTGATAAGTGTGTCAGGTTATTTTACAATATATATCATCAACCACATATTTATATTTGGCCAAAAAACTAAGTCAACTTCCCCTTTGGTGATGAAATCTAAGTAGGTAGACCTTGGGAAGATAAATGTTTAATGCTTTTTGAATGTAAAGTGATTTTGAAATTTTTGAAAAAATAAAAACAATGTAACTAAAATGGTAATATGAAAAACCTCCTATTTAAGCTATGTGAATTACTCTAAACATGCAAATAATTGAAAAAAGAAAGGTGAAATAATTACTAATAGATATAGGTTAATTCCTTGATTGAGACTAGTACAAAGTCATTTCAAGCGACACTATACACAAACAATATAGAATAGAGTCAACTCAATCATTGTTTTTATACAAAAGTAAGGTCTATAAGGACATAGTTGAATAGGTCAATTATGTCTTCTAGATAGAAGACAGACTATAAAATTATGTTAACCAGGTCAACCTAGTTGGTTGTAGGGTTGTAGTTTTAAAGACTATAAATTTGTGGGAAATAGTACTAAAAAAAGAACTAAAATGATAAAGAGAGAAATAAAGGAACCTTGATGATATTGAAGATGTTTTAGATTACATTTTTTTATGTTTTTATGCTCAAAAGTTGATTCAAAATTATGCTAACTAGGTCGATTGGTTCGAACAAGTTTATAAAACCCTATATGTTGAAGAAGAAATAGTGAACAGAGTCGATTAGCTTGACTATGTTTGTAGACCTATATATTGACAAAAGATAATAATAAACATATTCAACTAGTTTGACTATGTATGCCAATATAGAACTGAAGAAGAATACTATGTTGAATTAATCGATCTAGTAACCTTTATTTAGCAAAGACTTGCATAGACATAACAAAGTCATTTTCAAGCCACTGTGTGTTAAACATGCACACATAAAGTTAAAAATATACTGATTGGTTCGATACAATACTACAAATATAGAAAATATAATATGATGACAAAAATGTTGTGAAAGAAAACCTACAAGGGCTAGATTCATGTTGGGTTCACCAAAATGTATTACAAAGGGAAATTCAATTGATTTATTAATCAATCCTAGCTCGGAGAAGATAAATCCTACTTATACTTACAATTCTTAATACGTTAGATATTCAAGGTCATGACCAAGATGGATCCATTAGACCTAACCAAGGGATATCTTACTACAATAACATCACTAGAGAGGGTTTTAAAGCCTCTAGTCAAGCAAAACCATGCAATTATCCTAGATAGGTCCTATATTTTCATATTCACTAAGTAAATGACAATAAAATTAAAATATAATCTAGTGTTCACCAAAGCTTGTGGCATAAAGTGGGGGTAATAAACATAAAAAAAGTAAACATGTGTATAAGATATATACTACATCAATGTATATGAAATCTTAAAACATGGGAGAGAAGTACAAATGTAAATCTATCTACTCTTACAAAGGAGGAATAAATTTAGAAATACTTACCTTTGAAGATGAACCTACTAAACCTCAATCTCTTCCTTGGATAAGGTGATTTGCAATATGTTGTTGTGGTATGTAATAATAACAAGGATAAGTCAAATATAGGCTACACAACTTCTCTATGCATCTAAAATACTTTTCCATAGGACAAGATCTGTATCTCCAAAGAAAGCATTGAAATCCTAAGTTATGATCCTTATTAGAATGGTGGATAAGTAGATGTGCAATATAATATTATTCTTCTTCTCTTCCTAAACAAATAAAAAAATGAGTGTGTATATATAGTTGAATCTAATCCTAAACCTTTCCATCACTTTATTTAGTAGGGTCAGTTCAATCAACTCTGTATCATTATTGATTAAAAAAATTAGGTCTTTGTTTAGGTTGGATAAGAGCTAACCTATACCCTAAATGATTTTTATCAATTAAATTATAGGGTTGATGGGGATGATAGTGTAACATAAACCATTTTAAAGGGTTTTAGCCTTAGGAAAGGGATAATGAAAGTGTAAAATGACTAGAGGGTGCAAAAGAAGAGGTAAAACATAGAGGAGCATTTTTAGGACATGGTTGTGTAGATATCATGTGATAGTATAGAGACAGCAATCTTGCAAATCACTAATGGTCTACCCACCCCTTTCTCGATGCACCCCTTATGCCATGAACTCAAAGAGATTGAAACTCAATAGGTTACTTTAAGAGAGAAATCATTAGTAATTAATAAAAGTTGAAAATATTATATGTATATAGTATGTACATTTAGCTTTTAGACCTTTCCCACTTCCAAAAAGATTGCATACACTATCTCTCTATGCCTAATTGATTATTTTTTAGTTTGACAATTGTTAGTCTAATGATTGAGGCCTTCTATCTTGCCTAGAATGTTATAAACCTATTTATCTTATGACTCTATAAGTTTTGGATATGCACTTATTTTCCAACTGCCTAGACACTTGTATCCCAGTCAAATACCTACATCGATGTGTCTTATCCCAATGAAAGTGTCCAAAGTCATCAATTTTTAAGTGAAACATATTCCTATGGTTAGCCTAAGTGATTTAATGTGAGATATTCTCAAAACAGATTGGTATAATTATAAGATCAACCCTCATTCATTCCTAACCTAGCACAAACCTAGAAAAGGCCTAGCAACTCACAAGGCAACTTACCAAAGTCATTCAATCAAGTACTCAAGTGAGTAAAGATTCCTTATTTTATCCTATTTCCTTATTAGTCACAAGGATAACACATGTATAGGTTTAAATTATTGAAGGAACATCCCAAGAGATATATTTTTCAAGTTACAAGCTAGGCCATTGTTATACTTGTTTATCACACATTTCATGATTCACACATAATCCAACACGTAGGAGACTACATAAGTTTGAGGTCAGCTTCAGAGTATTATATATGTAGATAGTGCTCATTTTCAGAGGGTTTTTTAGGGCAGCTCAACACCATTTTACCACTAACCCATTTTTTCTAAGACACTATGAAAATAAATAAGTAGGGTTTTATCATTTGACAAAGAGCAATAGTCTAGGACCCAAATCAAAATGCACCAGAGTGAAGGTGACACAAAATTTGAAAGCATACAAGTAGTTGCATCCTATTTCAATAGGTTTTTCTTACTATACACCTAAATTTTATTCAAATAATAGTGTCAACACAATCATCTCAATTCAATGCAAGTGTCAATAGCTACATAGGTAAAATTTATCGAATTAGATGACTATTATAGAATCTAGATCTAATCTACTTTTTTCATGTCCTAAATCTAGATTTATATTAATTTTAGAATCACTATCTTATTTTATTTATCATGGTAATATCCATCATAGTTGTAATTTTTATCTTTATCATATCAGTTAAATAAATTTAGTATATGTTCTAATCAAGTTTCATAAAAATTGGCATGCTCTAGAGATAGTCTACCATCCTTGTGCCCTAGGCTATCTCTACACCTTTAACCCTAGATTACCCTTAATATAGATTTTAGAGTTAAACATTCTATAGGTCTAAAGTACTAAAAGATCATTCCATGAGATACATTATCTAAGTTAAAATCTAGGTCACTCTATTTACTTTCTTATCAAATATTGCATGATACACACACAAGCCAACACGTAGAGGAAAACTACATAATTTTGGGACACTCTTCAGAGTATTGGTTATTTAGGTAGGGATCATTGATAGAGGGGTATTTAAGGTAGCTTGACACCATATGCCCACTAACCCATTTTTCCCATAACTAATATGAATATTAAGAACTAGGGTTTTGTTATTTGATAAGGAGTGACAATCCATGAACTAGATATAAACACACCAAAGTAAAGGTGACACATATCTAGGTGGTCACATATAGTTTTAGCAGGTATTCTATACTATAAAACTACATTCAATCTAGATATAAGCATCGATACAACTATCCTAGGTTGATGCAAGTGTTTAAGGCTATAAAATTCATATTTATAGAATCAAACAACTGATCCAGAATCTAGATCTAGTCTACTTTCTATCTATTCTATATATAGATCTATATTAACATTAGAACCAATTAACTATCTTATTTTCATTATCATTATAATATATATCATTCATAATAAATCAAATTTCAATTTCTTTTGAGGTTTTTCATAATTATGTTGATATATACAAAATCCTCTTTTTTTTCTAAAATACTATATAGATTTTTTGAGTTTAGCATTTTATTATTTTTAGTAAATTTAGACCTACAGCTATACATTATATTTTTGTTTCCCTATTTTTCTGGTTTCATCTCATTTCTTATATTTCCTAAAAAAACTTTTTTCAAATTCAAAATTTTCTCATCCAATCACTTTATATTATTTTTTTTTCATTTGGTAAATTGTAGTAACCCTAACCTTTGGTCTCAAAACCCTAGTTGACCTAGGGTTTCATGATTTATTATTTTTTGAATCCTAATTTCAAAGTGTTCAAAATTTAAAAATAATAATTTCCCACTTTCTACAAACATGTTTAATATGGATATATCTCTTAGTTATTTCATTTTATATTATATCATGGTAGTTTTTACTTGTTATGTTTCATGTGTGATGAAATCAATTAAAATGAGTAACCAACTTTATCAATATAATGAGAGGGTTTCAAAACAAAATATAAATTTAATCCCTCTTTAAAACTCTTATTACAATAGTATTGAGCCTCTTCTTCTTAACCTTAAGGAGGGTGATAGCTACCATCCTTATAACCAAGTCCATATTATCACTCCTTGAAGGGGTAAGATAGATGGTGTACGTATGCATGTTCAATCTAAGGTACCTAGGATTTGTGCTTGTGAAGACTTAAAATATAAAATCACCCTTATAATCAATCCAATAAAAGAGAGAAAAAAATTTAAAATCAATGATCACATTGTTGGAAAATCATATTACATACCTACATAATCAAACACATGGTAGTGTTAATCATGCATTTGCATCTTCATCTACCAATGTTGTACCAAATAAAGTTTCACATCCAAATGAAAAGATACAATAGAATACATATAAAACAAATGATTAAAAAAGTGACCAAAAGGCTACTAAGATTCCAAGTTAAATCCTAAGAGAAATTATTCAAGATAAAGTGATCAAATTACCTCATCCACATCCTATAAGGCAATCCAAATACTACTATGCATATCATAGAATGAATGGGCATCATAAAGATTATTGTTTTACATCAAAGAAAAAAATACAAAGTCACAAAGATAGTGGTAAATATATCATTGATACATCAACCAATAACAACACTCACATTATGAGTACCACTCCTAAACCACAAATTAAAAAACATAAAATATGGTTACCAAATTAAAACTTAGAGAAAAAATAGTTGAAAATATCAAACATAAAGCAAGAAAAGATTCAAAATGAAAAATCAGATCAAGAAAAAGATATAAGTTTACCTCTCAATAATGATACTCAGCTTTCCAAACAATATGGTTTTGGAAAGAAATATTTACAAAACTTTGGTTATCATGGTCAAGGATTGGTAAAATATTCCCAAAGCATCACTCATCTTATTTCCACATATGATTAGAATGATCATAAAGGCTTGGGATATATTAGAAATACTAATGCAAAAATTCAAAAATACATTTGGCCAATGCAAAAGAACAAGAACCTACAATTGAGAACAAGTCAAAGAATAAATCACAGATAGAAATTATACCATTACAAAATGAGCAATGGGAACATAAAATATTTAAACCAAGATTTACAACAAAATAATTCAAAATTCAAGATCCAATTGAAAAATAAAATGTTATAAATATGGTTGCAAAGGAGGAAACTATAAGCCTTTCTTCAAATCAGGCCAAATTCAGTGTTCATACAGATGGTAAACAATCTTCAGATGAATAGTTTAGAAAACTATGTATGATCCACTCAGTAACATACCACATAATATATTCATACCTATAGGACATTGTAACTATTGATAAAATCCATCATCATCAAATGAGAAACCAAATGTAAATAAATGCAAACCAAAGATACAAAGTATAAACTTACCAAAAAATCATGATACACTTTCTACTTATGTTATGCACACATGTCACACATTTAGTTCTATAACATTATTTATTGTCCACTATTTGAAGATTATCATCCTCCTCTTGAAATCATTTTTTAGCGTATGCAATATTCAAATATTCCAAAAATGCTAAAAATTTTCAAAAATGTAAAAATATATTCAACATTTACATGTTCTATTAGCTCTTTGGCATATATGTTGTTGGTTCCATGTTTCCCTATTTTTCTAGGTTCATCTTGTTAGGTGAATATTTTGTCACTAGTTAACTGATGGGAAAAATAGGTCATTTCAACCACAGCATAGGGAGATTGGTCAACTAGATGTGCAAGTTTACCACATCAAAAGGGGACAAATCTCTCCTCTCATCAAGGGGAGGTTCCATGTAACTATGAGGAGCTATATACTATAAATATAAGCAGAAAATAACACTCAGGGGTAGGATAACACCATCCATCTCTCTTTTTTCAGAGATGATGTTCACAGACAAAGGAGAAATCTTGGGTGACTCATAGAGGTACTTCTCTTTTTTCAGAAGTAATACTTAGTCAACAGCTAGATTCCTTCTTGGGTAGTAAAAGTAACTGGAACAGGGATGCAGTAACTAGCAGAATGAGGTGTAGCACGAATTCTCCCCGTCAACTGCCAAAGAGTGATATACGAAGGATAATGGGGTCACAAAGTCATCCCAAGATCCTTTAAATAGAAATAAAAAAACAAACACACTAAAGACAATTGTGGCAGCATAAAGTCTCTCCACAGTCGGCTTTAGGACACCTTACTGATTACTTTTACTAGTTATACTTATTAAATTAAATGGACAAGAATGCTTCTAGGAAATAGACATAAGAACAATTTCCTAAATAACACAAGCTATTCCAGCACAAAGTCTGAAAGGTCACTTGCTTTCTTGTTCAAATAAAGAAATATGATTAACAATCTGAGCTCAAAGTCTCAGGAAATGCCTTTCAATTTGGGTAGAGTTTCACTTCTATATCAGAGAGATCTCCTTTGCATAAAATAAGAGATTATAATATATAGCATCCAAGAAAGGCTTGGCACTTTATTTCATGGAATGGCCCATGCTACATTCAATGCCTTGAATGCATTTTTAGTTTTATCAAGGGGCCATGCTAGAATAGGGCATCTACCTTAACTGTGGCATGTCAATTCATCTCAAAACATCTTCTCCTCTGCATGGGTCATTTGACCTTTCTCCCAATAGGTACGTAGTTGTCCCCTCGCTTTCATGTCAAGAAAGAAAAATAGGCTGTGCCTTTTAATGCTTGTGAGCTCAGATGTCTACTTGGTGGACTATTCCACCTACTAGAAATAATTCCTACATAGATATTTCTAGTCTTTCCCTCTTTCTTGTTGCAATTTGATCTCTCAGGCTATCTTTTCCCCTTTCTACTGGCTCTTTTATCTCCCTCTTTAGCTAGTCACTGAGTTTGTTTTCAGGTTTCATGCCACATTTGAAAATCAATGGATATTTCATTACCTTGAATTTGACATCTACGAGGACGTCATTGGTTCACTGGTTCAATAGTTCAAGTGGCCTTCTCAGCTCCTTGGTTTTGTTGCTTCTTTGATTCATTCATTTCTTTGGTTCCTTCACTTTCCTTGAACCCATTGAATCTTTGAACCATTTTGGTTCAAGGTTCAACAGTTCATCCTCTTTCTTAGAAGCCTTTGTTTTCTCTAAGTCTCTCGAGCTTTGAAATTCCTTTGGCTTTGTCTTTAGGACCCCCTCTGAAAGGAAGGTGTCCCTTCGGGCCTTGAGAAAGGTCCATTTCCTAGTCACTGAGATCCCTCGCAAGGATACATGCCCTTCAAGGTCTTTCAGGTGGCCTTCTTCTTCAAATCCTTTAGAAAAAATGTCTGAAGGAATTCCTTCAGACATTTTGTCTGAAGGAAATCTTTCCTTTGCCTTAGCCACTTTCTGTCGGGCCTTTGATCATTCCTTCAAAAAAAATGTCTGAAAGAATTCCTTTGGACATTTTGTCTGAAGGATTTGCCTTGTAAAATTAGCCACAGAAAATCTTTTCAAAGGATATCTTTTTGGTCCCTATTTTTTCACTACCCTCCGCAAGGGCACTTCCCCTTTTGTTCACTGCCCTCCGCAAGGGCACTTGCCCTTTAGGATTTGGGGGACTCCTTTGAACTATTCAATTGAACCAATCAATTGAACCAACTTTGGTTCAATGGTTCAATGGTTCAATACTATGTTCCATTCATTCAATTGATCACTTGAACCAACCGCTTTGAACCATTCATTTGAACTCGTTGAACCTTAAACCTTTGAACCATTTTGGTTCAAGGTTCAATGGTTCAATGGGTTTAATATTTCTTCTTTTATTCTAAGTCTTTTGAAGCCATTAAACTTGCCGAAGTGGCTAAACTTTGAACTTTTTCCAAAACACTTAACTCTTTGAGTCTGATTACGTCGTTGAACCTTTAAACTCGTTGAACCATTGAACCTGTAGAAGTGGGGTTCAATGGTTTAATAGTTCAATGGTTCAATCCTTTGTTTGAAGCTTGCTGATGGACATTTTGGTTGAACCTTGGCATTGAACCAACCTTAAAATTTCCTAAGTGTTGGGAACTTGTTTCTTTCTTGCAGAGTATGTAGAAATCAACCTACAAAGTCCATAGAAAAAAGCCTGTGGAGTCTGTAGAAATCAGCCTGTAGAGTTTGTAGAAATTAACATGCAAAGTCCATAGAAATTAGCCTACAGAGTCTGTAAAAATAAGCCTGTGGAGTCCATATAAATAAGCCTATAGAGTCTGTAGAAATCAGCCTGTAGAGTCCATAGAAATCAGCCTATAGAGTCTGTAGAAATAAGCCTGTAGAGTCCATAGAAATTAGCTTGCAGAGTATGTTAGCTAAAAAAACTTAAATAATGGAGAATTTAAATACTCAAAACAATTTTTTGAGAAGGGAAAAGAGAATTTTGGCCTAAAAGACCAAAATAGTTCATATGTTCTCCCAAAAATGAGTGATAGATTTTGGGAGCAATAGCTAGCTCTAGTTGGGGAACTTCCTTCAGTTGAAATTTTGGAACAACTGAGGGGAGTAGAAATAGAATCTTTAGTGCCTTTAAGTATGTCATTAGGCAATGGAGTCGTGCTAGCCAAAAAATAAAGGCACCAAAAAATGAAAATGAAAAGCACAAAATAGAACTAAAGACTATACAAATATACATATGTACAGACAATCTTATCTGATACTTCAAGAATTAAAGTGCTTTAGATTATACCCATTGTGAGATAATGAAAATGGTGTTTCATCCTGATAAACCAACAAAAAACCATTTCCTCCCTAGAATTAGTGATGGTTGAATGGAACTCTCCACCAAGAATCACATTTTCTATGCACTCCTTTTGGTTTTCTCTTCTTGCCCCATGGTAAGACATGGTCTCCAATCTAAAAAACATAAATCCTTGCTCTCTTGGTGAAGATTTTCTTTTTCTGACTTTGGCACGTAGTAGTATGGTCCACTACCATAGCTTGTGGCTCTTCTAGTCTAGTGAAGCACATGATTTGATTGTCAACATCAAACACTTGCCAATGGTTAGCTTTATCAGGCACACTTGGTTGAAAGCATAGTTTGATAGTGTAACTGTGCTCTTTGAAATCTTAGTGAGGAACCAAGAGGGTCGCAAAGATAGCTAATGAATCTGCATGACTATGAAGCTCTCTAGGCACTACAGATATATTGAAAGCTTCAAAACTTTCAATTTGATCCCATACCAGATTATGGTAATGGCATAATCTTTTGTTCTTCGTTTGACACAGGTTCCTCACCTGAAAAACCATCATTTCAGCATCTCCTTTAGCATGAAGGAGTTTAACACCTCTGTTTTGAGCTACCTTCAACCTGAGTAATAGAGATTCATACTCAGCAGTGTTGTTGGTGTTGCTAAACTAAAATTTATATGAAGGAAAAATATCTCCTTAAGGAGATATCAACACAATCTTGGCTCCAGTACTGGTAAGATAATTGCTACCATCGAATTCTAGGATCCAAACATCATCAAAAATTGATCTTCTATCAAATTTTTCTCAATTAGAGAGGGAAGATCATTTTTCATCTGTACTGCACCCTACCAATTCTTTTGATGTCTTGTTTGAATCAATTTTTAGATCGCCACCTATAGGACTTTTGTCTACTATAATAGGAACATCTTTAGTAGACAAAAAATAATTACCCCTGCCTAAAGACTCAAATAGAATTTGGGTTTCAGGCACTGATGTTTGAGTGACAACATATTTTGCCTCCTTTTTAGGGAGAAACCTCTTCATGATGCCTTTGATCGAGATCCTTACTTCAAATAGGTCTATACTTAACTCGCCCCCAACATCTTTGCAGAAATTTTGCCCAAGAAGGATACCATATGAGGCTGGGACATCAGCCACCAAGACTGTCATCTTAATTCTTTTTTCTAGAAAGGCCACAAATACAAATTGGGCATCCTTGATTTGTGCCAACAGTGCCACTTATTTGTTCTCCATGGAGAAACATCTCCCAAATGTCTTGATTAGTGTGAGACCAAGAGATTCTACCACTTTGGTAGGCATGACATTGTCAGATGCACTTCAGTCTATGATGCAATTGTTCAACTGGTGTCCATTTATCAGTAGGGAGACATAAAATGGTTCAGTCCTTCTATGAGCAGTAGGAGGAGCAATGACAAGGTTATTTTGGGTGGATGTGGGAGTTAGGTTTAGAGTAGTAGGTCCTACAAGGATGGTTTTATTCTTCACACATTCCACTAACTTATCCAACTGCTCAAGGTTAGATTGCAGGAATTCAAATTCAGACATTTGAATTTTAGTTTTCTTAACATGGTCGACTATGTCAAACATCTAAAATGAATTGGGAATAGGAAAAGGTAGTTCATTATTTTCATTTTTAGGGGGGGAGGACTGATCTATGAAATTGAAGTTGAAGGTGAAGGCATATTTGAGGTACTTATTATTATATTACTCACTGGGTCCTTTGGCTAGAAAGGTAGAGAAGTTTCTCATTTGGCAATTGAAATTACAGGCTGAGCTCACTCCTCTATTTTTTCCTTATCAGCTTACTAGGCTGACTAATTCTTAGACTAGGTAAACACAACATATGATCCCTCAACTACATTACCTTCACTTTTAGGTTCATCTTGGTAATTCAAGAAACTAATGTTGGAGTCGCCAGCTAATTCTTCTTCTCCCTTTGTGAAGATATTAGCATCATCTTCTGGGTTTAACTCAGGCTGGAAGAAGAAATATGATTCTACTTCAAGATATCCAACTACTAAATTAGTTAGAGGTGATTTAATGAATAATTTCCCCTGAGGGGGAGGAAGATGATTTGGTTGCCCTTGATTCCTGGCATCATTGCCTTGGTATGACTGATTAGGGAATTTCCTCCTTAGTATATCTTTGTATGAACCCAAATGACATCCCTTGAACCATTTGATTTCTAAGAGAAAGCAACTCATTTGCTATCTTATACACCATTGGATCAGTGGTGCCTATAGATGGATATTCAAAAGATGAAGAAGATTTATCTCTATTAGGATCTCTCCTTATCTTTCCTGCCAAGATAAGGTCGTCTTCCACCTCAGTGGCCAAATCTTGAACAGTAGCAAGGTCTATGTGGCCAGCCCATCTCAACAAGAAACTCACTTCAAGTAGCTAAGAATTGATGAAAAACATTTAAGGTTCTCAGGTGTTGGTTGAGCAATTGTAGGAATCCTGTTCCTCAGCTTGTCAAATTTGGCAATGAAGTCCCTCATAGTTCATGAGGTTCTTTCTTCATCTATGCGAGCTAGACTAGCAGGGCATATGCATCTTCTATAGGCTTGATCCTTACTTCAAAATTAGCTTTGAGAGTGTTTCAGTCAGTCATAGTCTGGGCTTGTAGAATGGTTCTATGATCTGGACAATAATTTAGGCGACAATTCAGGTGATAGTTCCACCCCAATTGATGATGAAACTTTTGAGAGCCATAAATTTTGCGCCGTAGCTCCAATTGACTCACCGTTTGAACCACTAGAAATATAAGAATGAGGAAAACATCATGAAATGTCATGGAGATTTTCTTAATGAAGTTTGACCCTGAAAACCCAATGGAAGTGCCCCAAATTTCAATTTTAATAGTGCAGTCTAAAAATAGTAAGTTTCTAAAAATAGTAATTCCTTGAATTTTATATTGTTTTAAATCTTGGAAGCTGAACCACTTAATCTCCCTCAAGATTGGCAACCTTCCACATCCTCTCCATGCTTTCAAAATGTGTATAAATGAAGAGGTAACCTAAAATGTGAAGACAGACATCTCTTTCTAGAGATAAGCATATATTTGTATTGCGATCTTGAGTAATACTACATCTCTTCTCAGAGAATTCATTGTTATTGTGTTATTTCTATAATATTGAGATATTTATCAACTATAACTTCTAATTTTTGGATCAGTGATATCAGAGTGGTTTGTCTTGAGAGTGTATGATCCCGAGGATGAGGTCAGGCTACAAGAAGCTTGGGTGGGAAACAACAAAGCTTCCAAATTTTCCACCTATTCGCTCTAAATGAATTCAAATGGAGGATGACACTAAGACATCTGATCCTTTCAAGGAAATGGTGAATGAAGCCCTCCAATGGCAAAAAAAGTAGATGCTACAATAATTTGTCTAAATTCTTCAAACACCTTCGATGGGAAATCTTGGCTCTGTGGCTCCACTTCCTGGCTCCTCATCCAGGGAACATCCTTTCAATGCCCCAACACCCTTCAAGGTTCAGGTAAATTTTGATATTCTTATATTTGAAGGCAAAATAAATGCTAATGTAGTATAAAATTGGTTGGATCAATTGTCTTCCTACTTCTCTGTAAATAAGTTCACCGATGGAGAAAAGATTACTTTTATTCTTTTGAAATCAACATTGCCTGTGAAAAATTGGTGGGAAGTGTACAAAAAGAGGTTCAGTACAGATGACATTGGCCTTAAGGTGAAACCTATCTGGGATGATTTTTTGGAAGTGGTGAAAGAAGAATACTATCCCATCAGAGCATATGATGATCTGTACATACAGTGCCAATAACTTTGCCAAGGTAAGGACCAATCTATTCAAGATTACACAGACACTTTTCATTCTTTGTCTGCAAGATTGGGAATTCAATAAAGTGAGAAACATAAGACTCTCAAATATCGTGGTGGACTACAATGGTACATATGGGAGGAAATAGAACTCTTCAATTTGGAAACCCTTGGTGAGGCATACAAATTTGTAGTGAAGATTGAACAGAAGCATGGCAAAAAGAATATGAAGAGTCAACCCTCAAAATGGAAAATTGATAAGGAAGGTCAAACACGAGGCCAAAATTGGAAGCAAAAGGAGTTTCAGGATAAGAAATCCCAGAAGGGGAAGGCTAGAAAATGGTTTGATTAGCACAAAACTGAAACTCACTCCAAAGAAGAATGTCGAGCCATCAAGTCATTGCTTTCTGAGTCACAATACTTGACATCTACTACTTTGCCTCATACACAACCCATAGTCGAAGAGGATGAAGAAGAAATTGTAGATGTTGAGCCTAACACCATTATTGCTTCATCACAGACCCATGAGGAAAGACCAGATGACAAGGAAAGATTGTTTCACTCCAAATTATGGGTAAAAGGTAAGCCTCTGCATTTCATTCTTGATAGTGGGAGTCAAAATAATTTAATCTCTACTAAAGTTGTGAAAAGTATAAATCTATCCATGAAGCCTCATCCAAAGCCCTACAATATTGGATGGTTGATCCCAATGAGAGACCTTCGTGTCACCCATCAGTGTCTTCTTTCATATGCTATAAAACCATTCCAAAATGAAGTCTTGTGTGATTTGGTCAATCTAGATGTTTGTGATGTACTCCTTGGTCAGCCATTCATGTATGAGTGACATGGACAAACCCAAAGGATCACCCTCACTCTTGGAACATGGTTTTATAGGGTACCAGAGGTACCACCTCCCACATTTGTCTCCCTGATCAGTGTTAAGCAATGCAAGAGATCGGTGGAGAAAACAAAGTAATTTGTTCTCATGGTGGTTAAGCCATAAAATCTAAGAAGGTTGATGTTGCAGTCTTGACTACACAATCAACACAACAATAGAAGCAGATAGGATGAATCACAGGAGAATATTATGACTTATTCAAGTCACCCATAGGAGTTCCACTGCATTGCCAGGTAAAACATTCTATCAATTTGATCCCAGGATCACCTTTGCCAAATAGACCTGTGTATCACAGATCAGTCTTAGAGAATGATGAGATAAAAAGATAGATTCAAGAACTGATCCAAAATTTAGAATTTCTATTTGATAAATATATCAATAGTATAGAAATAACATAGTAACAATGAATTCTTTGAGAAGAGATGTAGTATTACTCAAGATCACAATACAAATATATGGTTATCTCTAGGAAGAGATGTATGTCTTCACATTTCAGGTTACCTCTTCATTTATACACATTTTGAAAGCATGGAGAGGATGTGGAAGGTCACCAATCTCAAGGGATATTAAGTGGTTCAACTTCCAAGATTTAAAACAATACAGAATTCAAGGAATTACTATTTTTAGAAACTTACTATTTTTAGACTGCACTATTAAAATTGAAATTTGGGGCACTTCCATTGGGTTTTCAAGGGTCAAAATTCATCAAGAAAATATCCATGCCATTTCAAAAAAAATTCCTAATTCTTAGCTTTCCAACGGTTCAAATGGTGAGTCAATTGGAGCTACGGTGCAAAAGTTATGGCTCCCAGAAGTTTCGTCATCAATTGGGGTGGAACTGTCACCCGAATTGTTGCCCGGATCATAAAACCATTCTGCAACATCACCTTATAATGTCTCCACAAATAGCCTAAATACTACATCCTCATACTCTATGCCTATCACACCATAGGCTATGCTAAAATCTGTAATGTGTTCATCAGGATGAACTCTCCCATCACCAAAGAATTTGGGGAAATTCTTCCTTGAACTGTGTGGTAGCTCATGTAGAGGTGGAGTTAAATTGAGTGGGCCAAAAGAGTTACCTTAGAGGCCTTAAACCACCATGATTTGATTATGGAAAGTGGGGATAACAAATCTAGGTGGAGTATGTATAGGCAAATCTCTGCTAACAGCAAAAAAAGAAGCTCTGCCTTGTAGTGGTGACCTAGTATGGGTAAGAGGAAGACTCCTAGTTCATTGAACTTGAAGTTGTGAAGGGAAACAAATCAAAATTGCCCTACTGCACCAACTCAAAAATAGGGTCAACAACACCTTGGGCTCTCTGGCTTCTTTTATAGTGTCGAGTTACCAAATTGTAGAATAAAAATGGAAAAGAACTGGCCCTACTTCAACCTGAAGCTTGAAGCTTCAAACTGCACGCTCTTCTCCAGCAGAGTCACCAAAAAACTATTTGCATGAAGCTAGCAGTGTTCTTTCCTAATTCACATCATTACCCAGTAGTATGAAATGCTTCAATTTGAATAGACTAGAAAAGGACTAGAACTACTCATTAAATCCCCAGTGGAGTTGCCAAAAAACTGTTGGCATGGAGCTGGCAAAGAATTGACTTTTGAAAATAAACACTCAATCTCCAACATCTCTAGTTTTGTAGTTCAAAATATATAATGGAAATGGATAAGGCTATAATGATAATGGATAATACATAGGTGATGCTTCAATCTCAAACTTGAGGCTTCTAATTATGCAAAATTGTTGTGTCCCTAGCGGAGAAAATGGAAATGGATAAGGATAGGAACTAATTCAATCTAAAACTTGAGGCTTCAGACTGCACATAATGTCCCTAGTGGAGTTGCCAAAAACTATTGGGTGAATATTTTGTCACTAGCTAACTGATGGGCAAAATAGGTCATTTCAACCATAGCATAGGGAGATTGGTTAGCTAGATGTGCAGGTTTACCACATCAAAAGGGGATAAATCTCTCCTCTCATCAAGGGGAGGTTCCCTGTAACTATGAGGAGCTATATACTATAAATATAAGAAAAAAATAACACTCAGGGGTAGGATAACACCATCCATCTCTCTTTTTTTAGAGATGATGTTCATAGACAAAGGAGAAATCCTAGGTGGTTGCTAGAGGTACTTCTCTTTTTTAAGAAGTAATACTCAGTCAACAGCCAAATTCCTTCCTAGGTAGTAAAAGTAACTAGAACAAGGGTAAATTAACCAGTAGAATGAGGTGTAGCACAAAGTCTCCCCCTCAACTACCAAAGAGTGATATATGAAGGATAATGGGGGCACAAAGTCATCCCAAGATCCTTTAAATAGAAACAAAAAAATAAACACACTAAAGACAATTGTGGCAGTACAAAGTCTCTCCACAATCGGCATCAGGACACCTTACTGATTACTTTCACTAGTTTTGCTTATTAAATTAAATAGATAATAATGCTTCTAGGAAACAAACATAAGAACAATTTCCTAAATAACACAAGCTATTCTAGTACAAAGTTTAAAAGGTCACATGTTTTCTTATTCAAATAAAGAAATATGATTAACAATTTGAGCTCAAAGTCTCAGGAAATACCTTTCAATTTGGGTAGAGTTTCACTTCTATATCAGAGAGATCTCCTTTGCATAAGATAAGAGATTAAAATATATAGCAACCAAGAAAGGCTTGGCACTTTGTTTAATGGAACGGCCCATGCTGCATTTAATGCCTTGAATGCATTTTTAGTTTTGTCAAGGGGCCATGCTAGAATAGGGCATCTACCTTAACTATGGCATGTCAATTCATCTCAAAACATCTTCTCCTCTACATGGGTCATCTAACCTTTCTCCCAATAGGTACGTAGTTATCCCCTCACTTTCTTATCAAGGAAGAAAAATAGGCCATGCCTTTTAATGCTTATGATCTTAGATGTCTACTTGGTGGACTATTTCACCTACCAAAAATAACTCTTACGTAGATATTTTTGGTCTTTCCCACTTTCTTGTTGAAATTTGAGCTCTTGAGCTATCTTTTCCCTTTTCTGTTGGCTCTTTCAGCTCCCTCTTCAGCTAGTCACTGAGTTTGTTTTTAGGTTTCGTGCCATATTTGAAAATCAATAGATATTTCATTACCCTGAATTTGATGTCCGAGGGGACGTCATTGGTTCATTGGTTCAACGATTTAGGTGGCCTTCTTGGCTCCTTGGTTTCATCGCTTCTTTGGTTCATTTTCTTTCCTTGAACCATTTAACCCGTTGAACCTTTGAACCATTTTGGTTCAAGGTTCAACAGTTCATCCTCTTTCTTAGAAGCCTTTATTTTCTCTAAGTCTCTCGAGCTTTGAAATTCCTTCAGCTTTATGTCTTTGGGACCCCCCCAAAGGGAAGGTGTCCCTTTGGGCCTTGATAAAGGTCCATTTCCTAGTTGCCGAGAGCCCCCTACAAGGATACATGCCCTTCGAGGTCCTTTGAGCAGCCTTCTTCTTCGAATCCTTCGGATAAAATGTCTGAAGGAATTCCTTCAGACATTTTGCCCAAAGGAAATATTTCCTTTGACTTAGCCACTTTTCATCGGGCCTTTGATCATTCCTTCAGACAAATGTCTGAAGGATTTACCTTGTAAAATTAGCCACAAAAAATCTTTTCGAAGGATATTTTTTTGGTCCCTATTTGTTCACTGCCCTCCGCAAGGGTACTTCCCCTTTTGTTCACTGCCCTCCACAAGAGCCCTTGCCCTTTGGGCTTTGGGGGACTCCTTTGAGCCATTTGATTGAACCGACTGATTGAACCAACTTTGGTTCAACAGTTCAATAGTTTAATACTGTGTTCCATTCATTCAATTGACTGCTTGAACCAACCGCTTTAAACCATTCATTTGAACTCGTTGAACCTTGAACCTTTGAACCATTTTGGTTCAAGGTTCAATGGGTTCAATCTTTCTTATTTTCTTCTAAGTATTTCAAGGCCATTAAACTTATCAAAGTGACTAAACTTTGAACTTTTGCTGAAACACTTAACTCTTTGAGTCTGCCAACGTCGTTGAACCTTTAAACCCATTGAACCATTGAACCTAAGGAAGCAGGGTTCAATGGATCAATGCTTCAATGGTTTAATCCTTTGTTTGAAGCTTGCCAATGGACCTTTTGGTTTAACCTCAGTTTTGAACCAACCTTGAAATTTCCTAAGTGTTGGGAACTTGTTTCTTTCCTATAGAGTCTATAGAAATCAGCCTGCAGAGTCCATAGAAATAAGCTTGCAGAGTCCATAGAAATCAGCCTGCAAAGTCCAAAGAAATCAGCCTACAGAGTCTATATAATTAAGCTTGTGGAGTCCATATAAATAAGCCTACGGAGTTCATAGAAATCAGCCTATAGAGTCCATAGAAATCAGCCTGCAGAAACTGCAAAAATAAGCTTGCCAAATCCGTAGAAATCAGCCTGCATAGTCCGTTAGCTAAAAAAGCTTAAATAATGGAGAATTTGAATACTTCAAATAATTTTTTGAAAAGGAAAAAGAGAATTTTGGCCTGCAAGACCAAAATAGTTCATATGTTGTCCCAAAAATGAGTGACAAATTTTGGGAACAACACATCTCATTTTTTTTTTTTTAAACCTATTTTAGATTCAAAATTTTCTCAACCAATCAATTTATATTACTTTCTCTTCATTTGGAAAATTGTGGTGACCCTGACCTTTGGTCTCAAAACCCTAGTTAACCTAGGGTTTCCTGATTTACGATTTTCTAAATATTAATTTCAAAGTGATCAAAATATAAAAATAATAATTTCTCATTTTCTATGAACATGTTTAATATGGATATATATCTTAGTTATTTCATTTTTCATTACATCATGGTAGTTGTTACTTGTTATGTTTCATATGTGATGAAATCAATTAAAAGGAGTAACCAACTTTATCAATATAATTAAAGGTTTCAAAAAAAAATCTAAATTTAATCCTTCTTTATAACTCTTATTACAATACTATTGAGATTATTCCTCCTAACCCTAAGGAGGATAATAGCTACCATCCCTCGAATTGGGTCCATATGATCACTCCTTGAATGGGTAAGGTAGATGGTGTGTGTATGCATGTTCAATCTAAGGTAACTAGGGCTTGTTCTTGTCAAGCCTTAAATATAAAATCCTCCTTATGAGCAAGTTGATAGAAGAGTGAAAAAATAATTTTAGTTCAAAGATCACATTGTTGGAAAATCAAAATAGATACCTAAAAAAGCAAACACATGGTAGTGTTAATCATGTATGTGCATCCTCATCTACCAGTGTTGTACCAAATAAGGTTTCACATCCAAATGAAAAGATACAATAGAATAAATCTAAAACAAGTGATTTAAAAAGTGACCAAAAAGATACTAAGAGTCTAAGTGAAATCCTAAGAGAAATGATTCAAGATAAAGTGAAATTACCTCATCCACTTCCTATAAGGCAATACAAATACTACTATGCATATCATAGAATGAATGGTCATCATATAGATTATTATTTTACATCAAATAACAATTATAAAGTCATAAAGGTAGTGGTCATCATATCATTGATACATTAACCAATAACACCACTCACATTATGAGTACCTCTCCTAAACCACAAATTAAAAAACATCAAATATGATTACCAAATAAAAATTTAGAGCAAAAATAGTTCAAAATATCAAACATAAATCAAGAAAAGTTTCAAAATAAAAAATTATATCAAGAAAAAGATATAAGTTTACCTCTCAATAATGATACTTATTTTTCCAAATAGTATGGTTTTGGAAAGAAATTTTTACAAAACTTTGGTTATCATGGTTAAGGATTGGGAAAACATTCCCAAAGCATCACTCATCTAATTTCCAAATCTGATTAGAATGACCATAAAGACTTGGGATATATTGGCAATACTAATGCAAAAATTCAAATATACATTTGGCCAATGCAAAAGAACAAGAACCTACAAATAAGAACAAGTCAAAGAATAATTCATGGATAGAAAAGATACCATCACAAAAAGAGCAATGGGAACATCAAATATTTAAACTAATATTTATAAAAAAGTAATTCAAAAGTCAAGATCCAATTAAAAAATATAAGGTTCCAAATATAGTTGCAAAGGGGGAAACTATAAGACTTTGTTCAAATCAGGCCAAATTCAGTGCTTATATAGATGGTAAATAATATTTAGATGAACAATTCAAAAAAATATGTAATAATCCACTTTATAACATACCACATAATCTTTTCATAGCTAAAATACATGGTACTCATTGATTAAATCAATCACTAGAAAATGAGAAACCAAATGCAAACCAAAGATACCAAGTACAAACTTACCAAAAAAGCATGATACACTTTCTACTTATGTTATGCACACATATGACAAATTTAGTTCAAGAAAGTTATTCATTTCCCATTACTCAAATATTCTTATACTCCTATTGAAATCATTTTGTAGCTTAGACAATATCCAAATATTCCAAAAAAACCAAAAAAGCTTCAAAAATGTAAAAATGTATTCAGCATTTACATGTTCTATTAGCTCCTTAGCATATATGTTTTTGGTTCCATGTTGGTAAATGTCATATTAGTATTTTTTATATACATATGTGTTTCACACATATTTTGGGTGTGATATTGGTATACAAATATACATGATCCATGCACTTTTAGATGTTGGGCCTTCTCTTTACTCATGTCATGTAAACATTAAGGGCATTTGTTTCTTTGATCATGATACATATATGTTATATCATTATATGGTCATTTCACATTATCATGTTTGAGATTATGTACTATACATGCCTTTATCCATACTTATATCTTTCATAGTGTACTTGATGTATGATGTACTTAACGATTTTTGCTAACACATATGATCCATGGGATAGTATGGTATTTTTATGCTAGTTGTTTATGCTTTCATTCATGCACTTATTTAAGTGCCTTGCCTTGATATTGTCTCATTTGTTTCATCATTTAAATATGCTCCATTATTTGCATCTCATGTTCCTTTGTTTGCCTCTTTGACATTTGAATATGTCTTATTTCGTTGTATTTTTACATTTGAATGTCATTTATTGATTTGTGGACATTTTACTAAGTCATGTCTATTTG
Source organism: Torreya grandis (assembly GCA_037957365.1). Classification (NCBI taxonomy): domain Eukaryota; kingdom Viridiplantae; phylum Streptophyta; class Pinopsida; order Cupressales; family Taxaceae; genus Torreya; species Torreya grandis. The sequence goes on along the minus strand of JARHVA010005081.1, from coordinate 679,417 downwards.
ATTGTGTGGCATTTGAACATGCCTCTTATTTGAGGTCTCCTTGGACCATTATATTTTGATTTGATTTTGAGTGCTCTTATATGTGTGCTTGATTACTTATTGAACTTGTAATTTTACTATCTAGACATTGTCATGATCTACATCATACATCTTATCACTTGGTGTGATCACATTCTTCATGCTTCAATGATATATCTACCTATACATGTTCCCTCTATGTTCCACATGGTACATTCATAATTTACATGGATATATTATCCTTTTGAGGTAAGGTAACTATAATTTTTTACTTTCCCTCACCTAAAAATGGGAGGGGAATATTAGTGGGGGCATGTCATAAAGGCATGATTTCCACATTTCTCCATAGATTCAAATTGCAGTTGTGGAATGTTTAGAAAACATGTTATCCACATTTATCATAGTTTCAGATTTAGTGGGGGCATATTTTAGAAACATTTTTTCCACACTTATTCATTATTTAGCATACCCAGATTATATCAGGTGCATGTTTTGGAAACATGTCCTCCACATTAGCATGTATATCAATTTTTAGATTTATCCATATACATTGGGGTCATGTTTTGGAAACATGTTATGTACACTTACACCATTTTTTAGTTTCAGATTAAAATGGGTTCATATTTTAGAAACATGTTATTTGCACTTACATAGTTTCAAATTGGCCAAAAATCATAATTATATGATTCAAATACATATTTGTGGTATAATTTTATACATTGGTACCATTTTTATACATAGTTTCAGCATGATACATATATAAGGTGAATTTGTTATGCAAAGGGAACCTAAATTACAAAATCAAATCAAATTCAGATTCTAAACACTTTCAAGGATTGCCACCACCCACTAGGTTAGACTTGTATGGACTATATTGAGCCAATCTAATTTAATAGTTGGTTCACTTTTTGATATAGTTAAGGTATTAAATCAATCGATCTTGACAAGTTTATAGGTTGGACTTTATTACATCATCAAACCTCACTAGTTTTATAGTGTGAGTTGACTTGGTTCACTCACACTCGCTAGGTTATAAGTATGATTGGATTGTACAATTGAGATAATCTCAAATACCAAGTTATTTCATGTAAATTTTCACTTAAGTTATAGGAAAGAGAGAAAATAAACTCAATACAGGTATAGTTGAAACACCTATGTATTTTTGCATGCATTGAATCCAAACAATTATGAGAGCTCCTCTTTGGCTTGGAAGGAAGACCTGCAGATAAGGAAGCATTAAAGAATACTTGTTTGTTAGATAGATAGTTGGGTGGATTGCCTAGCAATAGTGAGATATCAAAAGTGAGAGATTTCTTAGGGGTTGTCAATCCACACATTTTAAATAATCAAGTTGATAAACTAGGAAGAATATACTTACATCAATAATTAAAAGGTACTGAAATCGAATACAAGAAAGCTTGTTAGAGTAGACTAAGAATGATCTATTTAGTGATAAACTAATTAATAATATGATAACAGATAGAGGTATGCTTTAGAAAATTATAAAGGGGCATGTGAGTAGTTAGAAACATAGAAAAGTAGATTTGATTAAGTATAGGTGAGCCAAATCAACTTGCTAGTTTTTCTACCATAGGTGACCATCGATAGTTGAGGTGACCATTAGCAGTTAACCTAACCATCGATGGTTGGGGTCCAACCATTAGTGATTAACTATGGAATTTTAGGCTTGATTACCAGAAGGTGATAAGATTTAATAAATGATTTTTGGGAGTTGGGTAAGGGCTAGGTTGATTACAAAATGAAATAAAGCACATGAATATTGATAAAAAGTACTTGTCTTACTAGAAGTCAATTGGGTAAATGGTCAATGTAGTTAGCCTATTGGTGGAATATGGCTCAATTTTAGTAGATTAATAGTACCTAAAAGCTTGGTTGAGAGATGATATAAAGTTGGCTCTCAATAAGATATCTGATAATACTTGATAATATTGATGATGATAATTGACCTAATTGACCTAAAAATAAAACTCCTAAATACCTGAGCTCCTAATAATTATTGTAGATGGATTTGACCTCCCAGGCCTCTCTCTCTTATAGGCATAAGCAAGAGGTGGAAGTGAAGGTGTAAGAGGGTCATCTAAATATAATTTTTACATGTAAAGGATCATAACATAAATTAGACAAGTTATATTTAGAAAAGGTTTGATATAGATTGCATGCTCTTGGTAAAAAGGTGGATCTTAACTATCAACAGTCAAGAGTTCCCAAGGTTGACCATCGATGGTCACCCTGACTGTTGATGGCTAGGGTCCCTGGGGATAGGGTCTTGAATATTAGGGTTACTCAAGTAGGTTCAATTGATTGTATATTGGTTGGTTTATACCTATGTAGGTTGGTCCTAAGCGAGCCTAAGGTTACTTTCAGGGCTACTTTGACATTCAAAATTGTAGGTGTGTAGATTTTTAGTGTCTAAATTTTTCCTTTTTTTATTGTGTGGCTTATGAGAATGAGCTACAAAATAAAAATAGAGTATCAGTCTTAGGTCTAGTTGCCCTGAGAGTGGGAGGAGGTGTTCCCCCTCAAACTAAGAGTCGGTGAGGTAAAGTTAAAGTTGGTATAGGTTTGATAAGTGGTAGATGGGGAGTCACTATATGGTGATATGATGTTGGACATTGGAGACGTAAATGTACACACAAAATGTAATAAAAGGCATGATATCCAAGATCATGCAAAGATGAGGTTGTCAATATTTATAAAATAAGGGTTAGTGCTAAGAAGGACAAGTGAAAAGTGAACCATGTGACTGCCTATAAGCATGGTGGCTGAGAACACTCATAAATGCAAGTCTCTTAATCATTTTTTATGTATTTAGTGGGTATCTAAGGTAGGAAGTGCTCTAAGGGAAAACACAAATAGGTCAAGTATCATGGGTATCTGAGGTAGGAAGTGTTCTTAGTGAGACACAAGTGGTTCAATATGTGTGAGGTGGTGTAAAATACAAAAGGGTCAACATGAAAATGTTGTTTTTGTGGTCAAAGGGCCAAGAAAAATTATCAAAAAAGTGCACACTAAATGGGAAAAAAGAGACTAATGGCGAGGTGATGAGTTGGTCAAGTTGGTGGGAGAAAGATATCTCCAAAGTAGGCAAGAGCCTAGTATAAATGGCTTGAAATGGGTAGATTGCATGCAAAAGGTGAAAAGTGGGTTTGGAAGGTAACCTAACCATCGATGGCCAGGGTCCCTAGAAGGTGACCATCGATGGTCACCCTAACCATCGATAGTCAGGGGAAACCCCAAAAGTCTAGAGGGTAAAAATAAACATACAAAAGTTAATATGTTTTTTTTAAAACACTACATTTTTTTACCAAGCTCTAGGTGATTTTAGAATTTTGTGAGGGTGCATGTTGATGTGGATGTTGCTCATAGGCTATAGGTACATGATTAATTCCATGGGTCCAAGATGTAGAGAGCATGAAGATGTGGCTAGGAACCTACTCGAGGGCTCAAACCATAAAGGAGGTCATGAAATGATGTAGGGGGTGTACTAAATTGATAGTTAAGTGTGATTTTTTTGTTGTTTGTGTTTGCCTGGGGAGAGAGGTCTACAAAATAGTTGTTTGGGCCTACATGCCCCAAGTAGGGTTTGGGGGGTTTTATTCAAGTGGGGTGGGTAAAATTTCAAATTGATAGGGTGGATGGGTAATTGGGTAGTAGGCTAGTTGGGTAGAGTGTTTAAGCTAGGTGTGCATTGAATTATGTCCCTATTTAGGTCCTAATAGGTTTGGGAATTCTGGCTATGGAATACCCATAGGTGACCATCAATGATCAAGTATGACCATCGATGATTGACACACTAGGGATTAGGTGTCCCCAACCATTGATGGTTAGTGTGACCACTGATGGTTAGCCATGATGAGGTAGGGTTATTAAAAGGTAATAAGGGTTTAAGCATAGTTTGAAGGTAAAATGTAATGGTTAGGCCCAAAGTTTGGCCTAATAGGTTGGGTATAAGGGGTAAATGGGTTATGGTTATGATTAAGTCAAATAAGTTAGGTTTAGGAGCACATATTTAAAAGATAGGGTAGATGATACCAATTAGGGTCTAAACAAAGCGTTTTGATTTGGTATAGGCTTGAGAGTAGAAAAAAATGCATGATCATGTGTTTTGGATCTTCCCTACACTTCTCAAGGGGATGATTGCTAATGATTGGGCCCATATGGAGGTAATAAGGCTAAGAGGGATGAGGCACAACCAGAATGTGCTTAGGGATACATCTATGATAGTATCACTCATCAAGAGATGGGATCCCGCTACTAACACTTTCTTGATGTTAATCAGGGAGATGAATATTCTCCTAGAGGATGTCCATAGGATCACTCAGCTCCCACTATATGGCAAAGCAATCTACTAGATTGAGTGGGAGTAGTGGGATGAGTATGTGGAGTACTTATATGGAGATGATAGTGACCAAGTCCATTGGCACTCTAGAAGGTTCAGTTATACAGTATTATACAAGAGGGAACTCAAAGAGATGAGACTTATGATGATGATAATGATCATGGTTACTTGCTTTGGGTTTCTAGATTCTAGTAGTGGGAGATTCCCCTATGTATGACTAGTTATTTTGGTTGATCTATTACTTGGGAGGATAATATTTGGTTGGGTCCTAGTGTTGTTGGTCCAAATTTATAGAGAGTTATGGGGATTTAGACACCATAAGAGGTATGGCATCAACATAGGCATAGTTCTACACTGCTATTTATGAGCACATCTAGTACTAAGGCCTATAGAATTTCCATGGATGGTATACACATAGCTAGAGTTTCTTATGGGATTTGTGAGGTAAAGGGGTGACTATGCTACATAAAGGGCCAAAGGTGGAGCACATGAAGTTGAGTGGTTTAGGTTTGCCTTAGGTGGATTGGTAGCTATGAACATCACATGGAGACCATACTTATAGTTTCCCATTAGTTAGGCTACATGAGGGAGACCCTCACTATACAGAGCTATAGGTGGATTGTTGGCTACTGAGAGGGTGAGGTTGAGTTGATTCCCTTTGATCGAGTGTGATGCTAGTTTAGCTTGTTATAGGGTGTACCAGGTCCAAATCCATGGTATAAGAGGGAGGACTTAAAGGTTCAGTTACCAGTTCCCTAACTTTTTTAGATAGTTCTAGATGGTGGGTTTGAGGAACTTCTTATTAGGGCTCCCATAGATGACATAGGCTACACAAATGGATACATGGCTTGGTACCATCCTATCTATGTAATTGTAGATGTAATTAAGGATGATAGAGGAGTGACACTGATGGCTATAGATCTAGCTATCCAAGCTAGATAGGCAGGGGTAGCATTGGTCATGGCCCAAGCTTAGGTACAAGCTCTATAAGGATAAATGGCCACATTACAGGGCCAGATTCAAGCATTACAAGGTCAGCTCACTACCATTATAGATAAGAGAGGTCTACTTAGGCAAAGGGCTAGGGCAAGTATAGTATTGGCTAGAAGGCCATTAGACATAATGCCCCAAGCACACTATCTAAATACTGCTATAGAGCTTAGATATTATGAGTTGATGGTATTAGACAAGCTACCCCAGGCTATGAGGTATGCATAGTACATAGTGAGCTTGGTCAGGAGGCCATCAATACCTACTCTAGGTCAGTGGGATTCTATAGTGGGATAGATAGGGGTCCCAGGGGGACCACCACCAAGCATAGGTGTAGATATAGATGGGGTTAGTGGTAGTGATGTAGGCCCATGATTATGTTGAGATATGTTATTTTGATATGTTATTTTGATATATTATTTTGATATCAACCTACGTGTTGATGTAGCAAGATGTATGTGTTTTGAGAGAGAGCTGACACATTGTGACATGTATTATTTTTTAATGATGTGATGTGTAAAATGTATACTTTTGATGTTTATATATGATGGATGCTTGTGGATTATGATTATGGCTTATGGTTTCTGCTTCATGTTTATGATGTTTGACTTAGTAGCTTAGGCATGTGATGTTTTAATTATGCTTATGGTTATGATAGGATATGTTATGGATGGATACCTGTTATGGATTTATTTATGGTTATATGGGTGAAATGGTAAATGGTAAATGCCTTGATATTTGGCTTAGTTATTTGGTTTATGTTTATTATTGTGTAATGATATGCTTATGGTTTATGATGTGATTGATGTTCATGGTTTGCTATGATATGTTGACATTGTGTTTGACTCATTGATGAATAGATGTTGTTGCTTGATGACATAGCTCATGATGTTCATGATTTTGATGTGATGTTTATTATTCATGTTCATAGTGATAGGCTTACATAAACTAATAAAATATAAGAGAAAGAACATGATGCCTTTTTATTGGTAAAGACTGCCATGAAACCCAAAATTAGATTGGCTTAGTGAAAATAAGGCTTTCAAATACTTCACATTAGTGTGTGTAGGTTGATAGATAGGGATCCTGATAACATTGTATCAAGTAATAATCTCATGTATATGATATGTGGAGAGAGAATGGGTGAAACTGGAACCGTTAGTGAGACTAGTATGTCTTTTCTATAGGTGTCTAAAGAGGTAGTATAAACAAGTTTGTGTCTATATATGAAGTGTAGATTGATTGATGTGAGAAGTCTATTAAGGAGAACTAGTTGTTTCTTTCCAATATTATTGTTGTTATGAAAGTTGATTATGTCTTTCAAAATTCTTCTACTCTTGCTTTGATTTTGTTTTTGCTTTTGATTTTAATGGGGGATTAGGGAAGCTGATCAATGTGGGAAGCTTCCAAGAAATTTTTAGCTTTACCAAATGGTTTACTCAACCATCCTTCATGGGAGTGGTCTAAGTTTATGTGCCTAGTATAAATGCTTTTGATAGCTATCCTTCAAGGGAGTATTCCACCTTACGTTTGGCAATTTTAGTTGATTGTTAATATTTGTCCTTCAAGAGAGTAGTCTGTGAATTCTAAGAATGAACCATGATTTTTTTTGCTATTTGATATTGCTTTTGTTTTGATTTGATTTTTATTGATATAGACTTGTTCATACATGCTCAATGGATTACCTTTATGAAGGAAAAACTAAGCTAACAAGAAGGTTCAGTAGGTGAAAGAGAGTTATAGGTGACAATGAACATAGGAACTAATCTCAAAGAGATGGGTAGTACTATGAGAATCATGCCATAGATAGAGTTTTGATATCCATAGTTGAAGATTAGGCTGTAATTATGACAGATAATCACATGATTCAATTTTAGTGTTTTTCCCCTAAAAAGAGGGAAATGAATATGGTTTGCAAGGGATGAGCTTAAGTTAGAAAAATGATGATTGTGATCCCTATCTAACAATAAAAGGGATGCAGATGTGAAACATTAAGAGGCTAAAGTTATGGTTTGCCTTTGAGAGAGTACAAATGATAAGCTCTTAATCTATACTTATGGGTAATGATGTAGGTTCCAAGCCAATTGAAAGCAAATTTGCCCCTTTTGCTTTTCTCCATATTAGTTACATGTTGATTTTCCTTGAGAACAAGATCTCTAATATTGAATTTTTATTCTTTTAGGTGTATGTTATAGGCTCATTTGACTCGTTATTGATAGACACAAATATGGGAAAGAGTATCCAAATTATGTTCATCAAGTATCTCAAGTTGAGCTAAATTTTCTTGATGATAATCATTTTTTGAAACAAGGTTATGCAAAGATATGTGAAGAGAAGGTATTTGGACTTAAAGAGGCAATACAGCCTCAACTCCAAATATAAGTGAAAAAGGTGTAGCAACCATAGGATTTAGGATGCTAGTGCAGTATGCCCATAGAGTGAAAGGGATGTGAAAGTGTCAATCTTGACCTGAGGCATTAACCATTTTTGTAAGTATGGTGTTAAGGGTTTTGTTAGAGGCTTTAGATTGTCCATTTTCTTGTAGGAGATAAGGTGACGAAAAGCTAAGTTTAATACCAACTATGTCACAAAGATCTTGAACGTGTTTGGTTTTAAAATATTTTCCATTATCGATGATGATCTTATGGGGATCATCAAAATGATAGATGATATGATGGGTGATGAATTCAACAATATTTTTAGCCTTAATCAAGACAAGAGGAATAGTCTCTACCCATTTGGTATAATATTTAGTTATGATAATAATATAATGATGTCATTGTGAAGATTGGGGGTAGATTTCACTAATAAGGTCTAGGCCCCATTGTGAAAAGGGTCAAAATTTTGTAGAAACATGAAGACTATTGGTAGGTGTGTGATGTAAATTAGCATGTTGTTAACACTTGACACACTTTTTCACATAGTCAAAACAATCTTAGTTAAGGGTGGGCTAATAATAAACTAGGTGGAGGATGTGTTTAGCCATAGTGATTCCATTAAAGTGGCCCCCATAGATACCCTCATGTGTCTCTTTGATAGCGTGAGAGGCTTTTGGACTATGAAGGAAACAGAATAAGAGGCCATCAAAACCATGTTTGGAGATAATTCTTCCTATAATGGTATAATGGGAGGTGATCTAGATAAATGTCCAATAGGCATTCCTAGAGAGGCTAGAGGGAATTATGCCAAGGTGAAGGTAGTCAAAGGTTTGTTAATACCAAAGGTCAGTTAGGATCTCCTCCACACTAAAGATAGTTAGAGTGTTTGACTTGGTATAGGAGGGTTTGGTGGGGTGATGGATAATGACTGATAGTTTAGAGTTAAAAGGTGTCAATGGGATTTGAGAGGCAAGTGAAGCCATGGTATCAATAATTTATTTATTAAATCATGAGGTGGTTTGGATATGGTAGTGTTTGAATGATGCTAAAATTATTGTAACCAATTTCTTGTACAGCTGTAAAACATCATTATTACATTGGTAAATGTTAGTGACTTGATTGACCACAAGGTGGGAGTCATCAAAGATATTGATTATTCAAACTCCTAGGGTTAAGGAAGTTTGGAGACCTATTACTAGGGTTTCATACTCAGCCACATTGTTGGTGCATTTGAATTTAAGTTTAAAGGACAAAGGAAGTAGCTCACCGATAAGGGGGACAAGGATGATACTAACTCCCCCACCATATTGACATTTAGAACCATCAAAAACATGGTTACCTAATTAGTGAAATATACTTGAGATAAACTTATGATAGACTCATCTAGGAACTCCAGAGGGGGAGGTTGGTTTTTTGTTAGGGGTGCCTCAACCAGTTGGTCGACAATGATCTGTCCCTTAAGTGATTTTTGCTGGAGTAACTCAAGGTCATACTCAACTAAAATCATGAGCTACTTAGCCATATATTGGTTTTTATATGGTTTAGAGTGCATGTAATTGAGGGGGTTAGTATTAGTTATGACAAAATATTTGTGGTTAAGAAGGTAGTGGCAAATTTTGGTGGCCACAAAGACTAGAGCCAAACATACTTTCTTGATATGTGTGTATTGAGTCTCATATTCAACAAGTGTGTAGCTAATGTAATACAAATCTTGCTCCTTGTGTTGTTCATTTTGATGGATAAGCATCACCCCTAGGGAGTGGTTTTTGGTAGAGATATAGAGGTAGAAAGGTTGGTCATCTTTAGGAGGTGTACAGATAGGTAAAGATAGTAGGTACTCTTTGAGTGCATCAAAGGCCTTTTGAAAATCAACATTCCACATGAAAAAGATGTATTTTTTCAAGAGGTGGTGGAAGGGTTGACATTGATCAAATATCTAGGAGATGAAGTGATGAATGGAATGAAGTTTCCCCTGTAAGATACAGAGTTGTTTAAGGTTGGTTGGAGATAGCATCTTGAGGATGGCTTTGATTTTGGCTAGATCAATTTTGATTCCTTGAAAAGAAATGATGAAGCCAAGAAGTTTTCCTAATAAGACCCCAAAAATACATTTCTTTAGATTAAGGTGGACATGATAGTGGATAAGTCATTCAAAGATAATATTGAGAATGGCTAAATGGTCTTTGAAAAGCTTGGACTTCCTGAGAAGGTCATCCACATAGTCTTTGATGATTGTATGGATAAGGTCATTTAAAATATAGGTCATGGCACATTGGTAGGTTGCACCAACATTATTAAGACCAAATGGCATGACTCTATAATAGAAATTCCCCCATGGGGTGATAAAGGTAGTTTTGTGTTGATCTTCAAGGGCAATTAAAATATGATTATAACCCTATAATCCATCCATGAGAAATAGCATCTAATGGCATATTGTAAGATCAATGAGTTGGTCAAAGCTAGATAGAGAAAATCCATCCTTTGGGTAGGTGAGGTTGAGGTCATGAAATTCCACATATATACATAGTCCCCCTATGGATTTAGTGATAGGCATGATGTTTAAAACCCATTGGGGATAATCTAGGGTTGAATAAAGTTGATATAAAGGAGGCATTGAATCTCTTCTTTGATAATGAAGGCTATGTGAGGGTGCATTTGGTGAAGTTTTTATTTGACAAGTTTGGTGTCATGATTGGTTATGATATTGTGGGTGGTAATGGCTGGGTCAATATTGGGCATGTCAGCATATGACCAGGTGAATGTAAAACTATAGTCTTGGAGGAAGATAAATAATTCTTATAGTTCCTTAGAGGTGAGAGTTTTGCCAAGTTTGATGATATGGGGGTTGTCCAGAGTGCTTATGTCAATATCTATGGTAGATTCATTTAACATGGTTGAGGTTTATAGAGGTAAATATTTTTAAATAGAGGAATCCATTGCACCAAGGTAGGTGATAATAACATCATCATTATAACACTAAATAGTGTTAATGGTAGGAGAGTCCTCTCCCACGAGTTTAGGATGGGTCAAAGGGATGACTATGGATGCCCCTTCCTTTGATAAGTCAGGGGGCTAAGGGAAATCATGATGATAAAAAAAAATTAGGTGGGATGATGTCCTCATCCTCACCCATTGGTGGAGGGGGTGTTGGTGAGGAAGGGGTTTCTTCTTCAACAATGATAGGGGTAATTTGTTTGGATTTATTTTTATTGGGTAGAATGAAGCCAAGGCCATGCTTCTCATGAGGCTTTTGAGTCTCAATTGAGGTCAATGTGTGTGGGCCATGCTCATATCATCCCAAACCAAATCCATTCCAAGCAAATCTATGAAGGTATAGTTTGGCAAAGTTTGGGTTGTCCAAATAAGAGAAGGTGGAGGTGAATGGTTGAGGTGGAGAGGGAATAATGGTAGCATTAAGTGGCTTGTCAATTCCCCCATAGATAAAGTGGGTTTGACAGCTTAGAGGCCCCAAGGGTGTAATAGATCCAATGTTGGGGTCATAACCTATTGGTGGTTGAGTTTTCCATATTCTTGGGGAGTAAGGAGGCATAAAGGGTGAGGAGATGATATTCTCAAAAGGTAAGGCATTATAAGTTAGGTTCCAAAGGATCAGTGATGGGTATCTAGTTAGTGAGGATAGATGAGCTAGTGGATGCCTTAGTGGAAGAAGAGGAAGTAATGGCTTTGGCTTCTGTGGGTGAGGGCTTGATGGTGGTTATTTTTAGTTCTTTGGATGGAGGCAGAAGAATGGCATTAGGTTGATAGGTCATATTGTATGCTACAAAAGGGCTAGGGTCAGCTTGTATGGTAATAACTTGACCTTCATGTTCAAACTTAACACAATGATGGATGGTGGAAGGTACACATCCCATGGCTTGGATCCAAGGTCTCCATAGAAAAACATTGTACTAGAATTCAACGTGGACTACATAAAAGAGTTTGGGGAGAATGTGAGGTCCTAGTTGAATATGAAGGATGATAGTTCCCATGATAGTGGTCATATTGTCATTAAAAGATCTAAAGATGGCTAAATTTTTGGATATGACATTATCTAGTAGCTTGAGTTGCTCATAGGCATGGGAAGAGATGGTGTTAATACTGGCTCCCCCATTAATCATAACCTCTTTGATGTAAGTCTAGTTGATGTGGGTTGTAATAAAAAGAAGAGGATCTAGGTCTTTAGGGTGGATAGAAGGTATCTCTAAGTCCTTGAAGGTAATAAGGGTGGAGAGTTAGAGAGCACCAATAAAGGCCTCTATAAGTTGGAAATCCCCCGATCTAACTTCAATGGTCTACATAGCATTGATCATGCCCTGATGATGGTGGGGTAAAGTGGAAATAAGCTCATATAGGCTAATTTTAGTAGGGGTCTAGTGGAGTTGTTTAAGGATGACCCTCCTGATGGATTCAGAGGGGTTAGCCTCTGAAGTGCCTAAGATGGTGACTTTGGGCTTAGATACAAATTTAGAGGTTTGGATCTAGTTTGGTATAGGGTGAGTTGGTGGGTATGTCCATGGAATGGACAGTTTTGCCTTCCCTTTATCCTTTTGTTGTGATCGTATGACCACATTAATGGTATAGATAGAGGGGGAAGGTGTGATGGGGAGTTGGGTAGATTATCCATCACTCTGAGGTAAGAGTGGGGGATTAGGAATGTGTTAGTGGTTAGTTATTGGTTTTAATGGTAGAGGAATGGGTGGAAGGTTATCTACCAAAATATCATCCTTGTCATAGAGTTGGTGGATAATAGCTTGGAGAGCTTTACAATTCTCTATGTGATTCCTAGGTATCATATGATAGTAGCATATTTGATGGTCATTGTACCAGGTTGGATTCAAACCAAGAGGATTGAAAGGTCTAATGGGAGGTAATGTGAGGTAGGAGGTCTACACTAATCTTTAAATATTGGCTGTATAGGATTTTTCTAAAGGTAAAAAAGGTTTATGGATCATGGTTTGGGTTGGTAATATGGGAATTTTGGTGGCAATAGGTTTGTTGAGAGATGGTTTGGGTAAGGTGGTGTTTTTAGTTGATGATTTTGGTCTGGGTATGTTGGTAGTTGGAGTGGCTGAGTTTGATGGTCTGACTGGTTGTGATCTAGGAAGGACCAGCACGTTAGCTAATAAATGTGTTGGTGTAATCAATGGTAGTGGGTGACATATGTTGAAATGGGTTTGATTTTTAATCAAAGTAGAAGGGTGAGGCCCTAAGATAGAGGGAAAGGTAGAGGGAGGTAGAAGCTTAATCATTTATCCTTTCAATATTTTCAATTTCTTGGCTGGTGTAGGTTGAGACCTGGGTACTTGGGTGAAGTTAAATCTACTTTCAAGGATTGTTAAATCAAACTCTGATTAGGGAAGGCACCAAGAGTTTTGAAAGGTTTGGTTGGTAAGTTGGTGACTACTTTGGTTGATTGAGAATTTGAGGGGTTGTTAGAGGTTTGGATTGGTTTAAGAGGTGGTGGAGAGATGATGGATTAGTTGGTTAGAGGCATGTTAGAAGCTTCAAGCTTATTAATGGAGGGAAGCCCTAACTATTGCCAAAAAGTGGTTCTATTTATGTCTAGTTTTAAGATGAATTCCAATTTATATACTAATGTGGAAAAAGATTTATGTACTAGTCCTAATCTATGGGTAGTGGAAGCAACAGATAGACTTGTAAGTTGGCGAGGATGGTTGGTAGGTTGATTAATTTCTTGAGGTGAAGAAGGTATGGTTAGGATAGATAGATCCTCCATTAAAGGTGCTAGTGTAACCACTTCTCTAGGGATGATGTCCATAGGTGTGGTAGTTTTTTTTGTAGTTGGTGGAGGTGGAGAATCAAGAATGTTTATTTACCTAGATATTCTACTTGAGGTAGTATGTGATGATTCCAAGACTTTTATGAGGGTAGCTAGGGAGAAAGGAACTTATTTAGTTTGGATATCTAAAGGAGGGTAGGGTGACTCCATTACCTTGATAAGTGAGGTGGGGGAGGAATGGGTAGATTGGTTGATTAGGTCCTCATAGATAGGTGTATCACAAACCATGTTGACCATGTGGGCATTATGAGAGCATTAAACCTATGTGTCCTCAATTTTGATAGGGTCATGGTTGGGAAAAGGTTTCCTAAAGATGTTAAGAGATTGATTTTTAGGGGCATTGGGATTATCCAACATGAGTTCCCCTTTGTCAATAAGACTCTAAACAACATTCTTTAAAATAGTACATTAGCTAAATCATGTCTAATTACTTGATGAAAAGTATAGAAGTCATTCTCATTGTACCAAGTAGGTGCTAGATGAGAAGAATCAAATTACTAGGGAGGTTTGATAGGTGGAAGTTGTATAAGGTTAGCTTTTAGTAGCTTCTCCAGAACTAAGGTGTAAGATTATCCAAGTGGATTGAATTGTTTTTTGTTGTTTTGGTTTGGGTTCCTTGCATTTTTATTGGAGGTAATGGGAGAATTTTGTTGATTGAAATTAGGTGGAGGGGTATTTTTAAGGATGATGGCATTCATGGTTCCCCTAGTCTTGGTTCTGATATTGGCTTGGTTGCCTGGTTTAGAGGAAGAGGTTTCATTGGTCTTAAATGTAGAGTGCTTATTTTGTAACTTTAATTCACCCTCATCTATGGCCTGGGTTTCCATCTTCCATGCCATGGTAAAAGCCTCATCAAAGGTTTTGAATCTATAGACATGCAGTGTAGAAGATATATGTTTGGTGCAAGCTCGAGTAAAAAGTTCTATAAGTTTAGGTTGAGGCAAGGAAAATGAAAGTTGATTAATCAAGCTTCTCTAATGAGAGACAAAGGCAACAATAGACTCATCATCGAATTTCCTAATAGAATAGAGGTCCATGATAGAGACCTTCTTGGAAATGTTAATGGAAAAGTGATCCAAGAAGACTTGTGATAGTTGGGTGAAAGAAAATATGGAATGATTGGTAAGGGAACTATACCAGTCAAGTGTTGGACCAGAGAAAGGCATGGGGAAGGTTCAAAAGAGAAGGGCATCATCATAATCAATCATGTAGCATGCATGCCTAAAATCCCTAAGGTGTTACTAGGGGTCCTCCTTGATTTGAAATTTGGTAAATTTGGGAAGCTCCCATTGAGGAGGGTAAGGTCTAATAGGAATAGAAGGATGAATAGGTTCATTAAAAATCTGATCATAGGATAGGATGTTATGAGCTCCTAAAATGGATGACTCAAGGTTGGTCATCTTATCCATGAGCATTTTCATTAGGTTAGTTTGAGGTGGTGTACCAAAAGGATTATAAGGCTGATATTGTGGTTGAGGTTGGGCAACATATTGGTAATTTTTTGGTGGTTGAGAGGCTGCCACATATTGGAATATGTATGTTAGAGGTTGGGTAGGGTAGGTGTATGATGGTGGTTGGGTAGTGGGTACATACCCTTATGGGTTAGGTATGTATCCTAGATTACGTGTAATGGGTAACTACTGAGAAGTCCATGTGGATTGGGTATGGGTGGTAGTTGGGTTGGTGACTAGAGGGGAGGTAGTGACCTTTGTGATAATGGGTGGTGAGGTGGAAGGGATAGATACCCCCAAGCTTGATAAAGGGGTATTAACTGATGGGTTATGTTTGATAGAGGGGAGGTTGGTAACATCGATGGTGGGTGTTCCATCTATAAGTGGGGTATGATGGGTCAATAGTTGGGTTATTCCCAAGGTAGAGGAGTCATTATTAGGGGTGGGAGGTGTAAGGGTAATAGTTGGTTAGATAGGTTGGTTCTTAGCCATAGTGTCAAAGGGGTTAGTAGACTAACATGCCTAGGTGGTCAAAGGTTGGGTGGGGACTATGGTGATAGGGATACGCTTCATAAGGTGGGATGGCATGTCATAAGGAGGATCCTAAGGTGGAGGTTAAATTGGGATATCGTGAGAAGAGGTGTTAAGATAGTGTTGAAGGGCCACTAGATTATTGTCTAAAAAGGTGGTAAAATCCATATCTCCTTGGGGAAATACCCAAGGGAAAGTAGGGCATCTTAATAGATGAGGTGAATCTTCTACCTTGAAGATGTACTTTATAGATGAGGAGGTAGAAGAGGTTGATTTAAGTGACAAGTTTTGTTCTTTCAGGTCTCTTCACTGCTGATGAGTGAGAACCATACAAGAAAAAAGGGAGAGAAAACAAGAACAATCTCACCACTCAAAAAAGAAGACAATAAAATGATCGAGACAATCAAGACACACACTATGAAGTACTTTTTAAGCCTAGAGGTTAGTTTTAATCTCACTTTTGGCTTATGCCTTAGTTTATGAGAATGTGTGATAAGAGATGGCTTGTAGATCAGGTAATATAGCAGTCTATGGCTGGTTTCAAGTTGTTTAGGTGCTCAAAAGAATATTTATTAGGATCAATATATGGCCTACTCCCTCACTTCATAGTCTCATAGTGATAAGGGTGTTGAGTGCTTAGCCAATATATATTGATGTCTAAAGTTTATACTCAACCAGAGATCTAAGTTGGTTCTCCTCTTGGTAATGACCTCCAAGTAGGATTGTCAAGAATGGGTAAGGTGACCGCTAGGTGATGAAATCCTATTTGGACCTTGTCTCAAATTATTTTTATGTTTGATTGATGAAAGTGGTATGGCTAGTGCGTGCAACAAAGGTGATGCTACAATAAGATTATTGTGATTCAATTCAATGTGAACTTATGTTAAAAGCAAGAAATGGATGTAGTTGATTTTAAGCCCAAAAAAAAATTTAGTTTCAATTATGAGCATAGATAGAGAAGAGAGCATACAAATGCAAAGAAAAAGTGAGTAAAGACTCTAGGTCCCACTAGGCATGCCATAATGTTTCATGTAAATTTTCACTAAAGTTCTAGGAAAGAGAGAAAATAAACTCAATATGGGTATGGTTGAAAAACTTATTTGTTGTGCACGTATTTAATCCAAATGATTGTGAAATCTCCTCTTTGGCTTGGGAGGAAAACCTCCAGATAAGGAAGCACTAAAGAAAACTCATTTGTTAGACAAATAGTTAGGTGGTTTTCCTAGTGATAGCTAGATCTCAGAAGTGAGAGATTCCTTAGGGGTTGTCAATCCACACATGTTAAACAATCAAGTTGATAAATTGGGAAGAAGATACTTGCATCAATAATCAAAAGGTATTGAAATTGAATACAAGAAAGCTTGTTATAGGAGTAGACTAAGACTAATCTAATTAGTGATAAACAAATTAATACTAGTTCTAACAGGTCAAGGTATGCTTCAAAAAATCAAAAAGGGGCTTGTGAGTGGTCAGAAACATAGAAAAGTATATTTGATTGTGTGTATGTGGGCCAAATTAGCTTGCTGGTTTTTCTACCACAAGTGACCATCGATGGTCAATGTGGCCATCAATGGTTATCCTGACCATCAATGATTGGGGTCCAACTATCGATGGTTGAATGTGGAATTTTGACCTTGATTATAAGAAGGTGATGAGATTTCATAGATGAATTCTAGGAGTTTGGTAAGGGCTAGGTTGATTTTGAAATAGAATAAAAGCATATGAATATTGAAAAACAAGTACTTATCTTACTAAAAAGTTATTTGGGTGGATGGTTGATGTAGTTAGCCTATTGGTGGAATCTAGCTCAATTCTAATAGAGTAATGGTACCTAAAAGCTTGGTTGAGAGATGATGGTAAGTTGGCTCTCAACAAGATAGCTAACAATACTTGATAATGTTGATGTCACTAATTGACCTAATTGACTTGCAAAAGAAAAATCCTGAATTCTTAAGCTTCTGATAATTAGTATAGATGTATTTGACCTCATAAGCCTCTCTCTATTATAGGCATAAGCAAGAGGTGTATGCAAAGGCTCATAATACAAATTAGATCAGTTTTATTTAGAAAAGGGTTGGTAGAGATTGCATGCTTTTGGTAAAAAGGTGGGATTGTCGATGATTAGGGGTTCCCAAATCTAACCATCGATGGTCACCCTAACCATCGATGGTCACCCTAACTATGAATGGTCACCCTAACCATCAATGGTTAGGGTCCCTATGGATAAGGTCCTAAAGGTTAGGGTTATTCAATTAGGTTCAACTAAGTGTAGAGTAGTTGGTTTAGGCCCAATAGATGTAGGTTGGTCCTGAGAGGCCCTGAGGGTACTTCTAGGGCTACTTCAACATTTGAAATCATAGGTCTGCAAATTTTTATTGTCTACATAGGTGACAACTCACCTTTTCTCTAAAGTTTGGAACATGTGTCTTTTAATCTCTCTATCACTCTAGATATATGCACTTTCCATATTTAAATTTTTTCTAATATTATATCTAATGATTCATAATGATATATCTTTTCAAATAAAACTACCAAAAGGAAAGGTGGTTGCATCGATACATAGGTGTACTCTTAAATCTTGTTGTCTTTCATTTTAAATCATTTCAATACTTTCAATTTCAGATTTTATGCACTGATTATATATTATAACATGCCTTTGGTTATAGGTTAGTCATTAGTAAAACACTCAAGTTAGAATCAAGCAAAGGTAAGGTGTGTTATACACACCCATGTGAACATTTTTTTTATTTTAAACTATCAATTTCATTACTAAATTAAAGGGGGGAATGTAGAATTTATTCCTAAATTATATAGCACCTCAATTTTTTACACTTAGAAAATACATATCATGGAAGTATTTTTAGTTTCTAGACTTTTCCTACTATCAAAAGGCTCGCGTACAATATCTTGATGTGCCTAATTGCTTATATCTTAGTTTGATCAATGACATTCTAATGACCTAGGCCTTATATCTTTCCCAAAATGTTATAAATATGCTTATCTTCCATATCTACAAGTTCTGAACATGTACCTACTTTTTTGCTTCTCAAACATTTGAATCCCAATCAGACCCGTACATAAATGTAAGTGTCATATTTTGATGCAAGGATCCAATACCCTAAAATCATCTCGTTTTCAAACAAAATGTATTATTATGGTTTCCCTAAGTGATTTAATGTGAGATATTCTACAAATGTATTGGTATAAATATAATTCAACACTCATTCATTCTTCACCTAGCATAGACCAAAAATCACTCAAGTGAGAAAAGTTTCCCTAATTTCTCCTATTTCCATATTAGTCATAAGGACAACACATCTACATGTTTGAAGTATTGAAGGAGCATTTCATGATCCACATTTTCTAAGTTACAATCTAGGTCACTCTATGTACTTGCTTATCACACATTGCATGATACACACATAGAGAAGAACTACATAAGTATGAGGCCCTCTTCAGAGCATTGGCTATGTAGGCAATGTTCATTTATAGAGGGGCCTTTAGAGTAACTTGACACTGTAAACCCACTAACCCACTTTTTTCATAACTAATATGAAAATTAAGAACTAGGGTTTTGCTATTTAATGAGGAGTGATAGTCCATAACCCATATCTAAATGCACTAGAGTCAATATGGCACAGAAGCCAAAAACATTTAGGTGATCAAATCCAATTTAAATATGTGTTCCATATTGGACACCTACATCTCATCTAGATATAAACATTGACACAGCCATCCCAAGGTGATGTAAGTGTCCAAGGCTATAGAATTTATATTTTTAGAATCAGAGGATTGATCTAGATTCCATATTTAGTCTACTTTTTATTTGTTCTAGATCTAGATCTGTATTAGCATCATAACTAGTAAATTATCTTATTTTCATTATCATTTCAATGTCTATCATAATTTTACCTTACATTTTTTTGCATATCTCAGCATAATAAATTTGGTATATGTTTTATCTAATTTTACAATTATTTAGCCTACTTTAGAGATAGTTTACCATCCTCGTGCCCTAAGCTATCTCTATCCATTTAACCCTAGTTTTCCTAATCTATATTTTAGTTTTAAACACTAACAAGGGACCTAATTATAAGTAAAATTATTATAAATGAGTGGTTGGGTGCATTTTGATTACTAATTAGACCTACATTATCTCAATCACATAAGTTTTGCCTCAACTCAAAGTGAATTGAGATGATCATGCATGAATATGTCCTAAATTATCTATATGTTCTCTCAACACAAGTGGATATGGTGTTATTTTTATTTTGATCTATAAACCCTCAAATTTCAAGTAAAATGACATAAAAAGTTGTTTTGTGTGCACGGGTCATCAATGTGACCTATGTTTCTCCATTCACACTACTTTGGCTTGAATTCAAAGTGAATTAGGGTGATTATACACACATATTCTAGAAATTATTTATATGTACATGGTCACAAGTGGATATAGTGTTATTATGTCACTTTTGACAATAATGGAGCTAATCACAAGTAAAATTAGCATAAATTGGTGGTTGGATACATGCAAGGGTCATTATGAGACTTACTTTTCCACAATCACACATTTTTTACTTGAATTTGAAGAGAAATGGGGTGGTCATGCACAAATGTTCCTAAAATTATTTTCATTTATCTTGGTCATAAGTGGAGATGGTGTTTTTGTGTCACTTTTGTCTTATAAGGGACTTAATCGTAAGTAAAATTGGCATGAAGGGTGGTTGGGTGTGCATGGGTCACCAATGTATCCCATATTTCCCCATGCACACCACTTTAGCATGAATTCAAATTCAATTAGGGTGACCATGCCTAAATGTGGCCCAAATTATCCTTATTTACCCTTGTCATAAATTATTATGGTATTGTGTCATTTTTTTGCCTATAAGGGTATAGACAATATTTATGGATTATATAGCACTTCATTCTTGTACACTTGGCAAACTCAGATCTTGGTTATTTATCTAAGTTGTATACCTTTCCCACTTTTGCAATTCTTGTATCTACTCTATCTTATGCCCCTTGGTCTATATATCTTAGTCTAACTAGTCTTATGTTGATGACTCAAGGCTTCTATGTTACCCATAATGCTTAAAATATATTTATCTTCCATATCTAGAAGTTATAAACCTATACCTGATTTCTTTCTCCCTAAACATTAACATTTTTAGATATACACTAGCATCGACATTAGTGTCCTAATCTGATGCAAATGTCTAGTGCCCTAAATTCATCTAATTTTCAAATGAAACATATCTTAATAGTCGGCCTAAGTCCTTTAACATGAGTTACTTATCTAAATGGATTTATATAAATACAATATCAACCCTCATTCATTCCTCACCTAGAAACATAATAACAATATCAAGTATTCTCACCAAAGAGTATTCAATTAAATAAAGCTTCCCTATTTCCATACAATTTGTAAGTACAACACATATACAAGTTTGAATTACAAAAAGAATAACCCAAGAGATTGATTTTCCAAGTTACAAGATAGGTCATTGTTATACTTGATTTACACATATTACATAGTCTAAGGCCCTCTTTGGAGTGTTGGATATGTAGGCAACACTCAATGATAGAGGGGTCTTTGGGTTTAGCTTGACACCATGTATCCACTAACCCATTTTCCCCTAAGGTCACCATAAAGATGAAGAACTAGGGTTTTAAAAATTTATGAGGAGTGATTGTTTAAAATATGGGTCATGGACAGTCACATTCAACCATCGATAGTTGGACCCCAATCATTGATGGTCAGGATAACCATTGATGGTCACATTGATCATCGATGGTCACTTGTGGTAGAAAAACTAGCAATCTAATTTGGCCCACATACACACAATCAAATATACTTTTCTATGTTTCTGACCACTCACAAGCCCCTTTTTGATTTTTTAACTCTGATAGGGTTAATTAACTCACTTAGGTTAGGTTTGAACCCATTCCATGTTTAAAATACACCTTAACTCACCTTGAGTTGAGGTTAGTTTCTAAACCTATAAATACAAGCATTTACCTCTTCATTTGGAGAGCTTGGATAAAGTAAAGTTATAATGTAGGTTTTATAGAAAGATTGAATGAAATAGTGCTATAATTCCAAAATCACAAGCCAAATCCAACATCAAGCCACAAGCAATGGTGCCAAAGAGAGAAGGAGATAACCAAGCTCCATTGCCAAATACTCTTTGAGCACAAATCAAGCAAGCCACAGAACAAATATTTTGGAGCATTCAATAAAGGTAAATAATTTGTCATTCTTCTCATTTTAGTTGTGTTTTTCATTATTTTTGTTCATTAAGCTCCCCCTATGATTTAGGCAAGTAAGTGTTAGCATGTTAGTGTGTTTTTATTCAAGTTTTGTTACTTATTCTAAAACTTGATCTTACCTCTCTTCTTGGATTCCTTGATCATAAATGGCACACTCAATGGAACCTAAGCACCCCACATACCAAGGAGACTAAGATGCAACTCATAAATTTTCAAATGAATGCTTGAATATATTCAAAATTAGATTTTTAACTTTGTTTTTACCATATTTCTTTGTTTTTGTGCTAATTCAAATCTACATAGAAATTGACATCAATCAGGCATAATCAGCATCAATTCTACTTAACTATCATTAATTTTGCCTAACCGATCTTGATTTTGGGTGACTATCATTGGTCATGGTTTAGGGGAATACGTGGCTTTAAAAACTTAGATTTTAAATCTTTTTTGCACTCATAATTGTTATTTCTTGGTTTCATTAACTTGCATTTTCCCTATCTAACCATATCATTGTAGGTTTTTAAGGAATTTTTGTGCTAACCTTGGGTAATTAATATTTTTGAATCATGTTTGTTTTTCCTTCAGGTTCACAAGTAATTGATCTTGATACTTATCGATTGGTCTCAATTATTACCAACTGACATTGGTTCCCTAGTAACTGACATCAATCACAGGTGACTAATATCAGTCTTTGTGTTTTAAAAATAGAAAAATTGAGAGCTATATTACCATACATTATTTTCTCATCATTGAAATTGATTTAAAGCAGGAATAAACTCTCTAACCCTTGCAGGTCCAAGACAGGAATAGATCATTAATTTGCAATTTTAGACTCATGAACATTTCATTTTGGGTGCTTAAAATGAATTTATATAACTCTTGAACACTTCATTTTGGTGCAAAAAATAATTTCTAAGTCTTGAAATTTTGATTTTAGTGCTTAAAAGGAATCTAGAATTGCCAAATCTTGAACATTTTATTTTAGTTCTTAAAAGAAATCTAGAATGGCTAAGTCTTGAACTCTTCATTTTAGTGCCTAAAATGAATTTGTTAAGTCTTGAATATTTTAATTTTAGAGCTTAAAATGAACATAGGTGTTTTGGATTTATTTGTTTTTTACAAATTCTTGCCATTTTTTCAAATAATCCAAGTGGCCAAAGAATTATAAGAGCTAGGGGTTGAGTGGCTAACCTCTCTTTTCATAATGAAAACCTAAGTCAAGTCTGGTTAACTAGGGGATTCCACTAAGCAGTCCATGGATAGAATCACTATGTAAAATAAAAAACCATTGCATAGTAAGTTAACCAATATGAACTCAATTAACATGATGCATCTCTAGTGTTAATCACATTTGGGACCAATCTAGACATTTGAAAACTATAGTTTTAATCAACCCCATTTGACCAACCTTGTCATTTTAGGGCTTAGGATGATCTGCTTAGATGTATTTGGTCTTTTTCATTTGTTTACTTGGTTTTTGATTCTAAATCTTTGTTTTTTTATGTCACATCAAAATGATTTGTTTGTCCACACTAATTTGTTATTTGAGGAGGTGTTATGTTATCCATTTGACACCTTACTTTACCTTAGACTTTTGTGTCAAAAACATTATGTGTGTCACTTTATTGAAATGGGTAATATTACGCTACCCAAATCATTTCAATTTTATGCCTTGGAGTCTTTAAAATAACCAATTTTTTATATCTTTAGAGAGTGATAACACTGTTACATTATTCAAATCGTTTCATAGACTCGTCTTATCTTGTTTCCAAGTTTTAATTTTGAACCAAACTATGTATGCCTTTGTGGTCTTTGTCTATTGTCGTTATGTCATTCAACTTTGTCTAACTTGTTTGTTTAAAAATCCTAAATTTTCCTAAGTTGAGTTTTTAAATAACCTTGACAAGTTTGAATTCAAACATTGATTGATTTTTGTTTAGACCTTGTCTAATTGGGGATTAGATATTGATCTTTATCTTTTGGGTTGTGTAACTTAATTTAATTCTTTACCTAAATTCAAAAACTATTTGTTTGTACCATCATTTGGGAGAAAATAGTCTATCTCCAAAGTGACTTTTGTTTTATGCCTCATACCAATTTTATCAAGTTTATGTCTAAAATCAAGTGCCTAGTCTATGCCAAAGTGTTTCAAGTTTGTTATATTAAATCATCCTTTTTTTTTAAAGTCTAGATTTTGAAATCATGTTTCACTAAGATTCCTAGCACATGCCTTGTTTGATCCTATCTTTTGACACCGCATTTGGCCAAAAGACCTAGCAACCTTTCCTTTCCTAGTTTAGACCTATTTGGAATACTTTGGATGTAGAGGTTAGCATTTTGTTTTATTTTCATCCACTTGACCGTGTTTGTATGAGATATTTAGTGTTGTACATTTGACGTTAAACTATTTTATACCAAGTTTTATCATAAACTATTTAGAGATACAGCTCCATTCTTTGACCAAGTTAGACCTAATTTGAACCTTTTATCTTTTTAGACATTGTTTTTTAGAGTTTGTATAACTCTAGCCTTTTTTGTCATAAAACATTCACCATATATTTGACCATGTCTCACTATACAAGTAGTAGAGTCATGTATAATCCAGGTATGGAAATGTTGTCGCACAAGAAGACTTTGTTCAAGACCCTTATGGAGATGATGTCATTTTTGAGATGGATCCTTATCCACCTTAAAACACTCAATTAGGGGAAGAGATTCAAGACCCTTTAGCCCATTATTTGGTCAACATTTCTCCATACTCAGAGTAGGACCAAGAATAGATGGTATAATACTTGGCTAGTGTACCTTTAGTTGTAGAACAAATCTAACAACAACCATATTACATTACAATACCATCAGCCTATGACCCATAATTTTTTTATCATCACTTATTTGTGAATAAGGATGAAGTATTAATTAGAGCCATATAGGTAGGGGATAAGTTTTTGGAGGACTTTCCCAATGAAAACTTGCCAAGTCTAGTAAGAGGGCCTTACAACATGTCTTATAATCAAACCATTGAATAGGTATATTCTAGAAACCTTCATGTTATACTATTGATTCCATATCAGAACCCTCATATGCTTATCACAAGAAAGGGTCGCATAGAGAATCATTTCATACATATGCATACAGCATACCAAACTATTTCAACTTAGCACACAACTTCAATCATATAACCATGTCAAATGCTCCTCTGATAGAATTAGCTCCTTCAAAAAGAGTTTTAATTGAGTTAATAAGCCAATAAAATCAAGGTATAGACCCATTTTCACAAATTAATTTAGATAGATACATGTTAAATTCCCCTACCATCGAATAAGTATCTTCTGCTACTATGTATAATAGTAATCCAAACATAGTAGATAATGAACAAGCAATGTCCAATCTAAACCAAAGTGGTGTGAACACATAAACAACTTGTCAACAATAAAAGGTGATTTTTATTAACACCATGAGTGGTTCACAAATTTACGGGGTAGGAAATTCTACCTCCCAACCGTAACAAACTACTGCTAATCTTCAACTACTTATTTATTCTAACACAAAACAACAAGGATTAAGTAGTCAACCAATGACCAGTGTCATGCCTCAACCAATGTGATGAATGTTACTCCACCATAATAGGTGATGAGTAACATTCCATAATAATATGTACCATCCAACATACCCATGTGGTAGAGGCAAAACATCTTGCCACCTCAATAGGGGGAACTAATGTTCTACCTCGTTGATAGTAATGAACATACATATTCATTTGTAGACCAACATGCCAACACAAAACCAAATGATGTATAATTAATAGAATACAAGTATTGGTTAGTGATAAATGCCAAATTTCCAATATGCATCTACTTCCCAACAAGGATTCATGCAACCAAGAGATTTTAATGTTCCACAAGTACCAATTAGGCAATAATTGCTTTTTGTGCCAAATGTGTCACAAGTTCAATGACAAGGCCTTAGTTCACAAGTTCCCCTCAATCAATAAGGTATGACTAGTTGTAAGCATGTCCCTATTCAACCTCAATAGGCACAATATATCCATATTCCTCTATCTTAGTCATAATTTACCCAAAGTTAGGCCCATAGACCTAATCATAACCATAATATCTCATAGTAGCACATGCAATTTTAATAATCACACCCTAATCTACAAATGCATATTCTTGGTCCATTCCCCAACCAAACCAAAACTCCCCAAAAAATGCCTCCACCATACCCTGGTCAAAGTAATCCAATTTTGAGCACCTAACCTCTACCTCAAGCTAAAGTTCCCACTAGTTTCCTCACACAAGAACTACAACAAATAAATTATGCAATTGTCTTCATCCAAGCCAAAAAGAAAACTAAGAATTTTAAGTTGGATGACATGCATTCCTACCCTTTTAACATGGAATACTTGTAGCTACCATTTCCTCTAGGTTACGAACAACCAAAGTTAGACAAATAAAAGGGGATAGGTGACCCCAAGGCCCACTTGATAGAATTATTTATTGTGTGCCAGCCAGTGGCTTATAATGACATATACCTTTTATTGTTGTTTCCAAGAATCCTAGTAGGACAAGCACTAGAATGGTTCCTAAAATTTCCTAAGAATTTAGTATCTAATTGTGATGATTACCACAACTAATCTAATTAACTAACCTATCCTAAAACACTATCATGAGGGCATTGACTATCTAGAATGGTATAGGCAAAATGAATTATGTGAGTATTATAGGGTTAATATCCATAATTTGTATCATTGTGTGCAAATTAAATGTTTTATCAAGAACATGTTGGAAAATCGAGAGATAACATTGGATCGTGGAGCTTCCACATCTAATCAGAACCTAGAAATATATCAGAACCCCTTTTCACAACATAACAACTAGCAACAACTAGCAACAACAATAATACCAAAACCCAAGGTAGAATTAACAAAATCAACAGTTGAACCAACAACATCAAATGAATGGATAATACAAAGAATAGAATGATGCCAACAACCAACAGACCTACCATGTAGTTGCACATGACTACAACAAGGTTGTAGGCCATATAGCAAGAGGTCACATTAATACCATTTCTATCAATCCAAGACTAAATACCAATCAAACAAGAGTATTTATAATCATTCAAAATCAACCAACCCATGCCAATGATCCTTCCTTGACCTAGGACTGCATACAGGTGTACCAGTAAGTAGGGATTCCCACGTTTGGACCTTATACCAATAACTCATCATTGACCCATGACCACACACAAGTACACCAACCATTGAGACTTATCCTATTTGGTCCCCCTCTACCATCATTTATTAATAATAATGGTCATGTATATAATTCTAATTATGCAATCATAAATTGATAGTTGAAGATTACCATACTAGGCCCACAACCATCTACTACTTCACCCATCCGACCAACTGTTTTGGATAAGAACAAGCCATTTATCATTGTTCAAGAAAATATGTTTGATATTGTGGAAAAATTACAAAAGATGCCTACACAAATCTCTATTTTTTATTTATTGTGTATGTCTACAATCCATAAGAACATCTTAACAAAGTTCCTTAACTAATTCCAAGTTTTAAATGGCATATCTCTAGACAAATTCCAAGCCTTGGTTAAACACCTAGATTTAGGCCAATAATTAAACTTTGACCAAAGTGATATGTCATCCCTTGGCCCTTTGTATAATAATCCATTGTACATAGAAGTTGTCATAATTTGACACAAAGTGAAACATGTCCTCATAGACAATATATTAGGCCATAATATTATGTCTCCAATGCTCATCAAGCTCCTAGGGTATACCACAGTCAATTTGTAGTCAAAAATGATCATGATCAAGGCCTATGATAATGAGGAATGAGAATCATAGGGGACCATTATCTTGTTAGTTATCATTGGGCCCTTGACCCATGATACTCTATGTCATGTGTTAGACCTTGAATTATCATATAATATGCTTTTGGGTAGACCTTGGATACATGAGATTCATGCAATCCCTTCGACATTGCACTAGTGTATCAAGTTACCACATTTTGGTATGGAGGTCATTGTCTATGGATATTTACATCCATACAAACATTTCAAGTATTTGGAGGTCGAGTACCAAATCTATAACTATCATTTTGGCCTAAATCTAGTTTCCAAGGACAAGGGAAAATAAATACTTGTTGATTCACTAGAGGCTAACTACATTGACCCTGATACCCTTGATTCACTTTCCCATATACTACCTTTTGAAATGTTTAATCCTAATACCATCTCAACTAATTTCCTAGGAGAATACTTAACCCATGATACATTACATATTTCCAAGCTTCCATAGAACCTCAAGTCCTTTGGAAGACCAAAATCCAAACCACCTTACATGAAATGGAAAATAAAGGGAAAAGCCAAACTACATAGTCCAACATCTATCATTTTCATAACGACCACTAGCCAAGAATAGGACCCTCTTACACATGATGAATCATGGTTACATAATGACAAAATGGATAATTATTAAATTTATGCCAAGTATCCCATTTCGAATAGAACTTGGAGAGGCATGCCTACAAAGGAGGAGATTTTGGGTTAAATCAACAAGGTCTGCTTGAGCCAATTTCTACCATTCAGTACAAAGGAACATATGGTCTTGGATTTAAACTACTTGGGGGTGACCCCACATATCTTATTTGAGTTCCATCACCAACGACAAGTGATGATGATGTTGACAATGAAGTAGAGTCTGATCATAACCATTTCTATAACCTAGCCAATACCAATTTGTTTGACAATAATGTCATTTGTACACTTCAACCAGTTATTCACCATAATCCACTTCCATTATATTATCCTCAACTTATAGATTGGGTCTAACAAGAATCAACAGTGCCAACTCATTATTTTTAGAATGATGAGGCCTTTTGTAATTTTCTAGGCCTTAGGGATAATGTTCTATTAGGAGACCACAAACAAGGGTTCTCAATCAAGTTGGATCCTATGGCCTATTTTGGAGAATGGGTAAACACCCTTAGCCATAAATAATTAAATAAAACATTGAGGTCCCAAAGTGAAAGCTTCTTTGAGGTGATTTTGAACTAGATAAATAGTAAAGATAAAGACTGGTCTAGTGGTGAAAAATTATTTTAGGTGCCATTATATAGAGGTGTTCAACCTTCTTCAAATATAGCTCAAAATACCACCAATGACAAACTTACCTAAGGGTCCAAGTTCAATCTTAAAGAACAACAAGCTTTTGATCAAATCATCCAAAAATTTCCAACAGTGTTTATTACATGGCCATCTCTATCATTAGGGGATTCTGATTCATCATGCCTATGAGAACATGAAGATCCAGTCTTAACAGAGGACTCTACCATTACAAGATAGTTTAAATCTTTGTCAACTATTCTAGAAGATGATTCGATGCTTCTTATGGAGGATACTATAAAAGTTAACATCGAGACTCTAGATGATCTAAAATGGATAAAATTAGGTGCATCCCTCACTAAGGAAGAACATGAAGTATTTATAGCCTAGTTGAGGGAATTTGTTGATATATTTGCATGGGGCTATTCTAACAAGCCTAATTTGGACCTTACCTTGGTTGTATACCACCTTGTGGTACATCCTGATGCCAAACCTATGAAATAAAAATTATACAAGATGCATCCTCACATTATTGTATTAGTGAAGAAAGAGTTGGAAAATTTATTGAAGGGAGATGTATTCAACCGATCGACTAATTAGAGTGGATCTCTAATGTTGTGCAGTCAACAAAAATCCATAAGGAATTAGAATCTGCACTAATTTTAGAGACATAAACAAGGCCTTCCCTACGGACAACTTTATTCTACCAAACATTGATATGATTGTTAACTCCATAATGGGTTATGAAATACTTTCACTAATGGATGAATTCTTAGGATACAACCAAATCTAAATTATGCCAGAAGACCAACACAAAACAACATTCACTACTCTATGGGGAACCTTCTGTTATCAAGCTATGTCATCTAGTCTTAAAAGTATTGGGGCCACATACCAAAGAGCCATGACCATCATATTTCATGATATGATGCATGATATTGTTGAAGACTACACTGATGACATATTAGGTAAATCAAAGACCAGGGTTGATCATCTAATAGCACTAAGAAGGATATTTGAGTAATTGTGTGAATACAAAGTCAAGCTCAACCCTAATAAGTGTGTTTTTGGAGTTACTTCAGGCAATACTTGGATTCATTGTATCTCATCAAGGCATTGAATTCGATCCATCTAAAGTACAAGCCATCACAAATTTTCCACCACTGACCAATCTGAAGCAACTTCATAGTTTGTAGTGAAATTTTCAACCCATTAAACATTTCATATCTAAATTGGCTAACAAGTGCCACCCATTTACACACCTACTGAAGAAAGGGGTAGAATTTCATTGGGATAAAAAATGCTAGAAATTTTGTAGTGTTTAAAGGAATATCTAGTGAATCTACCTATTTTATTGCCTCCTATGCTAGGAAATCCATTTCTTTTATACTTGTCAACCATAGATAAAGCCCTAGGGGCACTTATAGCTCAACATGATAATAATGGAAAAAATCATTTTGTGTACTATCTAAGCCATACATTGGTCACTTATAAACATAATTATATGCCCATTGAAAAATCTTGTTTAGCTATGGTCTTTACAGCTCAAAAACTGTGACATTACATGTTGAACAATAAGACCATGGTCATTTCTAAACTAGATCAACTCAAGTATCGAATATTAAAAACAAATTTACAAATCCACATGGCCAAATAGATCATGTTGGTGAGCAAGTCTAAGATAGATAATGATAACTAGAAAGCCATCAAGAGGTAAGTTCTTG
The DNA here is from genome assembly GCA_037957365.1 of Torreya grandis. NCBI lineage: Eukaryota > Viridiplantae > Streptophyta > Pinopsida > Cupressales > Taxaceae > Torreya > Torreya grandis. Next base: position 648,768 of record JARHVA010005081.1, on the reverse strand, counting down.
CAGATTAGCTTATTGAAGCACCCCTTGTAGATACATAACTACTAACATTCTAATTCCCAGATGAATCCATTATGACCATCATTGAAACACCTCTTTAGGAGTAATACTGGAAGTTGTATTTTGATGGATCATTCACAACACATGGATCAAGGGTAGGATTTTTATTCATTACACCACATGGGATCTATTCCATAAGTCATTTTGGATCAACTTTCCTTGTCCAATAACATGGTTGAATATGAAGCACTTGTTGTAGGGATTTGATAGGAAGTATAATGGAACATATAACATTTAAAGGTTTATGGTGATTCTCAGTTAATCATAAATCAAGTTACAAACCATTTTCATTCAAAGGATGACAAAATGGTACCCTACAAGGCCATGATTGACACTCTCAAATAAAAAAATTGCCAATGTCTAATTTGAATGTATACCAAGTGCTAATAATAGAATAGAAAATGCCATGGCTACTATTGGATCATTGATTCATCATACAAACATGAAAAAAGAATGTTAAAAATTTACTAGCACCAGTTCATTAACCTTCAACTATCATAATGATCTATGATATTATTAGTTATATCTCTACTTGGTATTCAGACATATATGCCTATCTTCATGACCATATTATGCCACCAAACCTATCTTGTAAACAATCCAAATCTTTTTTCCACCATGCTACATGTTATACCTTACTTAGATCGACCCTATACTACCATAGTTTTTATGGAACTCTACTTCATTGTTTAACTTTGACAGAATCTATATTAGTGTTATGGGAAGTTCATGAAGGAGTATGTGGATTCCACACCATTGTGGCTATCCTATCCAAAATTCTCTTACATAATGGATACTATTGGCCAATGATGCATGCAAATGTAGTTACATATGTGAAAAGGTATGATAAATGTCAATGGCATGCCAATTTGATTCATGCCCTAGCTAAGACATTGAAACCAATGCTTACACCATGCCTATTTTCTACATGGGGCCTCGACCTCATTGGGAAGATAAACCCCACCTCATCCAATGACCGTAAATATATCCTTACCATCATAGAATAATTCACTAAGAGGGTTGAAGTTGTACCCCTTATGTGACTAAAAAGCAAATGTCTAAATTCATCTTCAACCATCTTGTTTGCCTCTATGGTATCTCCTCCAACATTATATTTGATAATGGCAGATCATTCAAGAATAAGGATGTCAAATATCTATGTGTCAAGTATAAGATTAAACAACATTTTTCTATGGCATATTACCCATAAGGTAATGGCCAGGTAGAAGCATCTAATAAAACCATTGTCAACATCCTTAAAAATAGTGTCAATGATGTTGGCCATGATTGGCACCTTCAAATATTTTTCACCCTCTAGGCATACCATACCAATCACTTCACTCCAATAAGATCCACTCTATATTCACTTGTTTATGGCACTGAGGCCATTCTTCCCATTGAGTTTGAGTTAACTTCTTTATGTATCTCTTTGAATCATGTCCTAGATGATGAAGACTATCGAGTAGCTCACCTATAGGAGCTTGAGTTACTTGATGAGAAATGCTTGGCCACAGTTAAAAATCTAAAAGCATACCAAAACCAACTCTGTGGCCACTACAATCAGTGCATGAAAAAAAAAGAATTTGAGATTGGTGATCTTGTTCTTAAATAAAATCAAAAGAATACCACAACTAAAAAGAAATATAAAGGCAAGCTCAAACCCAACTAGGTAGGTCCTTTCATCATTATTGAAAACTATGGTACTGGAGCATACAAGCTCACTACACCAAATGGATATGATCTTGATGAGTTGATGAACATTATACATCTCAAGTGTTACTTTGCTTGACAGACCTGGATTATTGTTTGTAAGGACCATTTTAGTTGTACCATATTATCAACTTTCTTTTTTTTACCATATAATTATATCACTTTGTTGTTCCATTATACTATTCTATCATACCTTTTCTATCGATCAAATTATTTTCATCCCTCCCTACCCAACCATTTTGACCTTGGTTCTATTCCATTGGTTTCACAACCACTTTCAGCATGAAGATTCAGATCAAGTTTCAGTATTTATTTAAAGTATTCCAAATAGAGGTCATATTTTTTGAGTTATATGGCATAAGTTTGGTAGATTCATCCTTCATTTCTTATTCCATTATATACCAAGTGTGGCTGATTATAACAGCCTTTGGGAAAAATCGTGTCCCATAGTCTTACTGCTAATTATAACTACCTATGGGAAAATTAGTATCATTGACCTATGTCATCATTTCCAAGTTATAATCACCTATGGTAAAACTAGGGGAAACACTTATTTATCATGCCTTGAAGTACCACCTTACCATGCCCATGGCATGCTATGCCATTTGCTAATTTTACTTGTTTTGTTTGAATTGGTTGTTACACTAGTCAAATTTTCCTGTTGTAAGGTGGAACTATAGTGACTTGAGGTCCCATTATGGTACTATTTATGGAGTGATCAATTTATTAATTAAGGTCAGCTCAGTCACCCTTTCTCATGCTCTCATTATTTTTCAAATAACCTAAGCCATGCTCTCACCGTTTTGCTAGCAATTTAATTTTGAATGTTTTTTTTCATTTTATAAGCTTAGACTACTAGTGTCTCATTATTCTCAATCAATTTGAGATGATCCAAAAAATTTAAAAACATTTGTAAAATTATGTTAAAAAAATACAAAAACATTGACCACTTCTTTGCCTTAAGGATTCTGGGAACCCTCACTAAGTCACAAGAAACCACTTGTCATTTAGTTTCCCCATATTTATTGGCCTAACATCCCACATTATCTCTATTTTATGATTTCATTCCGATATTATTCTATAACATCCATCATTTTTTCTTCTCATAATTTTCTTTTATCTCATTTCTTGGGAGAACTACATTTGGCCTAAAGTTTTTATTGGATCTTACATCCATGGAACTATCTAGATAACGTCCACTTGCCTAGTGCATTTGGAGTCCACCCAGCTACCCCCTTCCTTTTCTTCTATTCCCCCCATTTTTTTTTTGTTTTGTTTGTCTCCTCTCATTTAGGGATAATGTTCATCTTCTTATTTGAGTTGTGTTATTTGTACTAATATTAAGATTACCCATTATTTGTTTTTATTTCATTCTTTTCTCTTTGATTTATTTATTTTTGTTTTGTTTTATTCATTTATTTGCCTATTTGTTTGATTTCTTTTTGTTCCTTGATTAAATCTAGGTGCATTCATTGGGTGATTTCTTGTGCATTATTTTTGAATCCATCCATATTTATACATCAACATTGTCATCATGGTTTTTATCATCAATGCATTATTTTCTATTGAGTATTGGATCACATGTCAGTCCTTATGCATATTTCAGTCAAGTCCTCATGGTGTTCTATCATGATGCCTACCATCATTTGTTATAATAAAAATTAGCTCAGGGAGTATACATAGTAATGCAATAATGATATATCTCATTGGCACCAGAAGCATTCCCGATCTAATCTAAATCATATCCTACACAGATTAATTAAAGAATGAAAAAAAATTCCTCCTTGTCAGTTTGGACAAACATCTCCCTAATCAAAAGTTTTCCAAATTCATATTTATCCTCTGGACCAATTTGTCATCATTTTCCATCATGTTTTCCATAATTAGGGTATAATGATTATAACTGCCTATGGGTAAATCATTGTATACCACCCCACTTGCATTACCAATGATTCTAACCACCTTTACACAAATTATTGGGTTTCCATCCATTTTAAAGTTGATTATTATAACCGAATCTAGGCAAATCATTATCTTTCTTTTGCCCAACTGAGGCATATTTTCATTGTGATAATGTTTATAACCACCTTTGGGCAAACCATTATCTCTATCTTCCCAACTGGGTATGTTTTTATCCTACCAATGATTATAATTGTTTATGGGTAAATAATTATTTTTCCTTTTATTGATTATAACCGTCTTTGGGCAAATTAGTCTCTTGTTACCCTAAGCCTTTTTTGATGATTATAACCATATTTGAGCAAATCATCACCTTTTTTAATCTCACCCATGCTGATGATTATAACTGTTGATGGTCAAATAATATTATTTGTCTATCTTCACTAGGGCATCTCCATATGCCACTGATTATAACCACCTATGGTTAAATTAGTCCCTTCCACCCCATTTCACCTTTTTATTCTAATTGTTTCTTCCTTTCGAAGGATTAATTACTGACCCCTTTGCCAACACTCCATTAAGGGGGCACCTACACTTAATCCATTGCCATTGAAGTCATAAGCATATAGGACCTTTTCATTTTTTGAGAAGATGTTACTATGCTTATAGCTTGCAATGCCTTCCCAAACAAGGGCAAATTGTAGACACCTAAAACTGGCCACCAATGGCTTCATACCAAATTTCAGACCAATTCTTAAAAACCTTTGAAAATTAAGCCTAAGAATCACTTAACATCTCAAATTTTCTTTTTCATCATTCATCAAAGATTAGAATCATGTTGAGACATCCCTAAATTGGGGTATCTTATTGTAAGCAACAAAAACCCCTCACGGATTCATCTCTAATCATCCTGTGGCATTATAACATGTAATTTGGCCTATAGACCTATTAAATGGGGAAAGTGCACACATGAAATTAAATAAAATCTTGAAAATGGTAAAATCCTAATCATATTTAATTAAAATTCTAAACCTAATTAAATGCCTAGTTGAGTTATGCATGAACAATTAATGAAATTCAAAAATCAAGAATATCTTAGCTTTTCATGATTACCTTTTGTGAGTTGTCAAGCCTTTGCAAATATCACAAAATATCTCACCCATGCCTGTTCATTGAAAATCATGAGGTTTTGACACTTTTTAACTCTACTAGGGTTAATTAACTCACTTAGGTTAGGTTTGAACCCATTCCATGTTTAAACTACACCTTAACTCACCTTGAGTTGGGGTTAGTTTCTAAACCTATAAATACAAGCATTTGCCTCTTCATTTGGAGAGCTTGGATAGAGTAAATTTATAATGTAGATTTTATAGAAAGATTAAAGGCAATAGTGTTATAATGCCAAAATCACAATCCAAATCCTACATCAAGCCACAAGCCATGGTGCCAAGGAGAGATGGAGATAACCAAGCTCCATTGCTAAAGACTCTTTGAGCACAAACCAAACAAGCTAATAGATGGTGAGGTAACTATCACTTCCTAAGACTCTTGTGATGCCATCCAATAGATGGTGAGGTAACTATCACTTCCTATATTTATCTGACCTCAAGGGGGGGAGGCTGGGGGGTGGCAGGGACATATTAGTGGGGGCATGTCAAAGAGGCATGTTTTCCACACTTGGCATAATTTACAAATTTAGTGGGGGCATGCTTTGGAAGTGTGTTCTCCACACTCATTCAATATATGGTACTTATATTGGTTTTTAGATTCAGTGGGGGGCATGTCATATGGGCATGGCTTCCATACATTCACATTTTTTAGATTCTATGGGAGCATGCTTTAGAATCATGTTATTCACACCTATTCAATATTAAGCATATCTAGATTATAGTGGAAGCATGTTTTATAAACATGTTCTCCACATTAGTACTTATATCACTTTTTATATTTTCTCCATATATAGTGGGGGCATGCTTTGGAGACATGTTATCCACACTTATATAGTTTTTTGAATTGGCCAGAGTACACAATTATATGATTCAAATTCACATTTGTAGAAAAATTCTATACATGGGTACCATTATTATACATAGCTTTAACATGAGACATATTTAAGGTGCATATGCTATAAAATGTGTGCATAATATTACAAACTATAAATCAATTTCATATTTTAGAACATTCTCAGGGACTATCACCACCCAACAGTTGAAATTTTATGAACTATATTGAGCCAATCTACTATAGTAGTTGGTTCAATTTTTAGTATGGTTGAGGTGATCAAATCACTCAATCTTGCCAATTTTTTAGGTTACAATTGATAATATCATCCAAACTCACTAGTTTGATAGTGTGGGTGACTTGGTTTACTCACACTCACTAGATTATAAGTATCATTAGGTTGCATGGTTGAGCTAATCTTAACTACCAGACGGTAACTCACTTTTACTCCAAGGTTGGGGGCATGCATCTCTCTCTCTCTCACATAAGGTATATGCACTTTTAAAATTTATCTATATTTATCCTAATCTCAATTTTAGATCCTTACAATGATACATATTTTATAAATTAACTTGCCAATAGGTAAGGTGGTTACATCGACACATAAGTGTACTCCTAAAACTTACTCTAATAATTTCAATTTGTTTCAAGTACTTTTAATTTCAAATTATATGCATTGATTATATATTGTAACATGATTTTAGTTACAGGTTAGTCTCCAGTAAAACACTCAAGCTAGGCACACATAAACATAAGGTGTGTTATACACACCGAGGTATGCATTCCTTTTCTTTAAACTAGTAATTTCATTACTAGATTAAAGGGGTGAAATGTAGGTGATATTTATGGATTATATAGTACTTCAATCCTATACACTTGAAAAACTTAGACCTTGGTTGTTTCTATAAGTTTTAAACTTTTTCTATTTTTTTAAGTCTCACATCTACTCTATCTTGTGCCCCTTGGTCTATATTTATTAGTCTGACTAGTATTATGTTGATGACTCAAGCCTTCTATCTTGCCCAAAATGTTTAAAATGTACTTATCTTCCATCTCTACAAGTTTTGAACCTATACCTACTTTCTTTCTCTCTAAACACTAATGTGTAATACATACACTAACATCAACATTAGTGTCATGTCCTAATGCAAGAGTTTAGTGCCCTAAACTCATCTAATTTGTAAATGAAATGTATCCTAATGGTCAACCTAACTGATTTAATATGAATTACTTATCCAAATGGATAGATATAAATACAATATCAACCCTCATTCATTCCTCATCTAGCAACATGGAAATAATACCAAGTATTATTACCAAAGACCATTCAAAGAGCATTTAATTGAACAAAGCTTCTCTATTTCCATACTAGTCATAGGTACAACACATCTACAGGTATAAAGTATTAAAATAGAATCCTAAGATCTTGATTTTCCAAGTTACAAGTTAGTTTACTATTGTACTTGTTTTGCACATATTGCATGATTCAAACACAAGCTAACACGTAGGGGATAACTACATCAGTCTGAGACCCTCTTAAAGTATTAACTGTGTAAACAATACTCACTGAAATATGGATCTTTACGGTCATTTTGACACCATGTCTTTACTAACCCATTTTCCCCTAAGGTCACCATATATATGAAAAACTAAGATTTTGAAAATTCATGATGAGTGATAGTCCATGACCCAGATCTGAATGCACTAAAGTGAAGGCAAAGACAAACCCAAAAGCATCTAGGTGCTTCCATACCTATTCAATTGGTATTTTTTATAGGATACTTACGTCAAACTCAGATATAGCATCAACACAACCATCCCAAGCTATCTTTAGTGTTCATAGTTACAAAAGTATCATATCTAAAATTTGACAATTGTTCTAAAATCTCCTTCCAGCTTGCTTTCTACATGTTCTAGATCCAACACTGTGTTAGCATCAAAAATAGTTAAGTATATTATTTATATGTCATTTCTATGCATGGCTTAGTTTTACATTCTATATTTAGCCTATTCTCAGCATAATAAATTTAGTATATTTTTATGGCTAAGTTTAGCATTTAATTGACCCATTGTAGATCTGATTATTACCCTTATGTATTATCATTTCTATATTCTTAACCCTATTAACACCAAGTTAGGATTCTTACATCTAATTTAGGGTTAAACAAAAGGATCTAATTATAAGTAAAATAACATAAAGGAGTGGTTAGGTGTACAATGGTTTGTAAAATTTAATTTTTACAAATTGATAAATCCTATAAATACTAGTAAGCAATCCAAAAGGTGCCAAAAATAAAAATGTCTATATGTTTACCTAAAATCAACATCAAAAATAAAATCTATGCCTTGAAATCCCTGGGTTTAAGATTGAAATCATAAAAATAACTAAGTACTGACTAGATTAGATTTTGAAAAACTATCTCCAAATCATAAGTCATATAGCTGTGAGACCAATTCTAGAAGATGTAGAGTAACCTTAAATTCTTATATAGACTAAAATAAATTCAAATTATAAGTTATCATTTACATTGTTACATAGCTGTAACAATATAAATGTCAGCTTATACTTAACATTTATTATAATAAACCACACCCCCACCTTTTAATTGATGACCTTCTTGTATTCTAAGGCTTCATACTTTCATCTCTTAAGAATGCATGTGTTATATCACGTATTCACTTTGTTGTGTACTTTCAAAAATATGTCTTCTGGCTTAGGAATGGCTTCGATTCTCGAGCCTAATCTGAGTTTTTGCCTAAAAATAAAAAATTCCAACTTCCATTGTCATAAATACTATAAATTTTAATAAAACATTTCATAAAATTATTACTATGACATTGAGCATACTCTCCTCTTTCCAAATATATTATTTTTTTAATTTTTGAACTATTTTAAAGTTTCCATATATGTTGATTTCTAAGTATATCTTTTTAGGCCATCATATGTTGTAATTATACATGTCTATATTTGTTTATGTATTTTTTTCATTGATTCAAATGCCTAAAAAAGTATATGGTTACAAACTAGGCCTAATTTTATACACATTATATATATATATGGTAATAATAGGGACCACACGATCGACTATCCATTTTTTCCAATTTTTAATATCTCTTTACTTATAAAATTAATAAAAAAACATACATTCATTAAAAAATTTAAAAATATATAAGTCACAAATTATAGTATCTTTTATAAATTTCCACTAAAAGGTTCCAAACAATATTAAATGTTGCTCAAAAAATGAGGGGTTGTACGACCAACTATCTACTATATTTTTCTAAAAAAATGTGAGTTCATCTTCAAATTTTAGATGTTTTACTTACTTATACTTGACCATTATTTTAAAAAATAGTGTTTTAAAAACTAGACTCAAATTTATACAATTTTTTTTTTACATCATCTTAAAATTTTGAGTGTAGCCATCTCAAATAATCTATAGAAGTTGAGATTCCTTAGTTTTCAGAATATATATATATATATATATATATATATATATATATATATATATATATATATATATATATGTATATATATATATATATATATATATATATATATATATGTATATATATGTATATATATATATATATATATATATATATATATATATATATATATATATATATATGGGTAGGCCCCTTTTTGTCCCCTAACTTTTTTCACTTACCCTATACTAAATATGAAAATTACTAATGAGATCAAGATGATTGTCTGATTATGACTATATTATGGAAGTGAAAATAATAGATAAATAGGCCTATGGTTTGTTTGGTTCAAGAACTGATTTGATTTCTATGTCAGGTTAGTTTTGCAAGATTAGGTTAGCATCAATAATCGATATTGACTTTATAATTGGTACTAACCTACATGTAAGTGTGACATAGTGACTGTAAAGTTACTGGTGACTATATTTTATTTATCCTTGTTTATGATCCTAAATCCTAATGATAAATGTGGATCTAGAAATTAGCTTCCTTTGCCTTGAAACCCTAGATTTTCTTGTGAGGGATAGAAACCTATCAAATGGTAGAAGTGTAATGGGATAAGTTAACCCCAATCACCCATGCTTCATGATTGGCCACTGCCTACGTATCTAATAATCCAATGATGGAAATCAAGTCACACATAGTTCTCCCACCTAGTGTGATTGTGCAATTGTGATATTTCACTATGTGTATGCAAGTAATGATTGGATTTAGTACTTGAAATTACTTGATTTGACTTGGATTTTGAGTGATTCAAACTTAGCTTGTGGACTGCTCCTAGTGACATGTATGTCAATTGGGAAGAATAGGGCAAATTTGCTCATTATGTAATAGTGTATAAATATATATCAGATAAGTGCCCAAGTCCCTTTTGAATGAGACCTTGATTTTTTTATATATGGATCCATTTGAATAACTCTTCATGCCACCAACATGTTAGGCTTATGGTCTAACCCTAAGGATGGATTTGATTTTATAAAATAGTTATTGTTGGGAGCAGGTCAATTCTGACCAGCACAGGTCATTATCAACTAGTGATAATGACTATAACTATCCCATGTAATAGTGGATGAATATGAGAGTTTAGAGATGTCCATGCAAGATATTTAGTAATTTTTAAATAGACAGTTAGGTTCATGTGGTTGTATAACAATAAAATAAAAGGGTTAACTCATAAGATATCATGCAAGTGTGAGTAGATGGTAGATTTGGACCTTATTTGAGTGTTCAAGTCATGTGTGGTGTCAAATTTGTCATTGTTAAGTACTAAATACCATATTTTAGTATCTACACAAACATGACACATATGCATCACAAAAAACAAGCACATTGGGGCTTGTTTTAGACCTAGGATGTTGGATCAATAAAATCAAGCACAAAGTAGAGCTAGGGTTTTAAATATTGGAATATATAATAGAATTAATCTTAGAAAAATAGCATAATTTGATATCCGACATAATATGAGACTATATCCAACCCTTGAGGTTAAATATAAAGCAATTTCACCAAAATGCAATGTAAATGAGTGAATTACATTCAATTAGGCATAGCAAATATGTGTAAATAAAATAAATATTAGTAACAACTAATAATTAATTCCAAATCAATTAGGAGGAAAAATGCATATGATTTAGAGGTGTATCTTGATTGAATAATTATCACAAGAATGTCCTTTGAATTTGAACCTAAAAACACACTTTAAACAACATTGCCTATAAATTTGGATCTAATTGGGATTGGGTATTGGTAGTGTTGAGGATGCTTCTAACAGGGGACTTTAAAACTATGAAATAAATTGATGACTAGGTTCATCTACTCTTGATCTTCTATTTTGTCACTATGATGTATAGATTTAAACTCCTATGTACATGCAATATTTAATTTCTTTCTTATTGTATAATGTCCCACGTATATCATGACAATTGAAGACTTTAGGGAAAATAAAATGTATTTAGGGAATTGCATTCTAAAGATTAATGTAATGAAATTACTTAGATGTTCATATAGAATAAGCAAAGATAAGAGATCACATAGCAATAATTGACAACAAAGCAGAATACTGGATAATATAGTAGAGCCACTTCAAGGGGGCAACCTCTACAACAATGTAATAAGAGTAGAATACTTAATATAATAATCAAAAGCTAACCACTACCTCCTATATATAGTCTATTTATCCATGGTTATTCCATAAGCTAACATAACTAAGAACATAGAGAAATGTAGCAAGAATATAAAAGAGGTATGTAAGCCACAAGTCGGCCACACATATCCTTAAACACGTCAAAGGTTAAAGGTGTAGTATGCCCCTCCCCTTCAAAACAACATTGTCTTTAATGTTGAATCAACTCTAGATGTTGCTACATAAAGGATTCATCCTCCCAAGTGGCATCTTCACATGGCAAGTTATTCCATTTGATTAGGTACTCCTTAATCACTCTAGACTATAGTTGCTCAGTGCATATTTGAAAGATCACCTCAGGGTCAAGAATAACTCTCCCTTCCTCATCTAATTATAAGAACTTAGTTTGAGTAGAAACTCTATTTCTAATGACTTTCTTCAGGAATGATACATGAAATACTAGATGTATGCGAGTGGATGAAGGAAACTCTAACTTGTAAGCCACACTACCAATTTTATGCAAGATCTGATAAGGCCCATAATACTTAAGGGAAAACTTGTTATCCTTTTTATGTTGCTTCAAGGAAATATGATTATATGGCTACAAGCGAATAAAGACCCAATCACCAATGTCAAAATGATTCTCACTCCTATGTTGATCTACCTACTGCTTCATACGATTTGGGGTCATGGCTAAATTTTCACAAAAACTTACAGGACCTCCTATTGATGGCGAATATGTTTCTTAACTGCATGAACCTTAAGATGGACCTTCAAAGTGAAAGTGATGGATGGAGGATGGTATCCATATAAGGCCACAAAGGGAGACATTTTGAAATAACTATGAATAGAAGTATTATGCCACCATTTAGCAAGTGGAAACCAATGAACCCATTTATCTTATTTATCAAAAATAAAACAATGGAGATATCCTTCTAAATATTTGTTGACTACCTTATTTATCCATCTGATTGAGGATGATAAGATGAACTATGAACCAACTTGGTGCCTAAATATGTAAATAATTTAGTCTAAAAATTACTAGTGAAAATGAGATCTTTATCACTGATAATGATCTTAGGGTACCATGCAGTTTTTGAATTGTATTGAGAAAATCAGAAGCTACTATACTAGCAACAAATGGTTGTGATAAAGAACAAAAATGATCATACTTATTGAGACGATCCATAACAACGATGATAAAATTTTGACCATCAAATCTCGATAACCTTGTAATGAAATCCATAAATACATCTTCCCAACACTAACTAGGGATGGATAAAAGTTGTAAAAGACTTGGGGTTTTGATGGTTTTAACTTTATTTTGTTGACAGATCATACATTCAACCACATATTTCTAGACATCCCCCTTGAGTCCTTCTCAAAAAAAATCTTGCTTGATTCTATGATAAGTTTTCAAAAATCCTGAATGACCCCCAAGTGGAGTTGTATGAAGTTCCTGAAGGATTTTTTATTTAAGAAGAGAATTCTTACATAGGTATAATATGTTTTTATACCATAATGCATTACCCTTTCATGTGAATTTTTTAAATCCATCCAAACCTTGTTGAAGATTTTGAATCAAACCGTGGGTAGCACTATCATTTTCCCATTTTGATCTTGCTTCCTCTAGCCAATATGCCTGCCAAATGGTCATGGCACATAACAATGCCTCAACGGATTCATTCCTTCTAGATAGTGCATTTGCCACCATAATTTTCTTGCCTTTCTTATGGACTGTTTAAAAATCATAGCCTAACATTTTAATTACCCTTTTTTGTTGTTCTTCTGATGATAATTATTGTTTCAAAAAATATTTGAGACTATCATGATCAGTTTTTACCTAAAAGTGATGACCCATCGAATAAGGTTTCCATTGTTTGATTGCGTGTAGAATGGCCATCATTTCCTTCTCATAGATGGGCTTGAGCTAAATTTTACCTTTCAATTGGCAACTTTCAAATGCAAATGGTCTGCCTTCTTTCATGAGTATGACACCCATACCATATCCAGATGCATCACATTCAACCATAAAAATTGAGTGGCCAACACTAGAGTGGTGCACATAGCCAATTTCAATTATTCAAATGCCCTAGTAGTTGTATTAGTCCACTGAAAAGAGTATTTTTTTAATAAATAGGTGAGTGGGGTTGTAATGCTACGATAATTTTTGACAAACCTATGAAAGTAACAAATTAGCCCTAAAAATCCCCCGAGTTGCTTGAGTGTCTTTGGAACCGACTAGTCCACCATAGCTTAGATTTTTTTAGGACCCACTTTCACTCCTTCATGTGAAACCATATGAACCAAATACTCAACCTCACAAGCTTCAAAAGCACATTTGAAAGGTTTGGCATACAATTGATGTTGTTCCAAAATTGAGAGTACTTGGCTTACATGTTGCAAATGGTCTTCCCAATTTTTATTATAAATGAGGATATCATGAAAAAACACCAGGGCAAATTTCCTCAAAATAGCCTAAAAATAGTATTCATCAAACTCTGAAAGGTGTATGTTACAATTGTTAGACCAATCATAACCATAAACTCATAATGGTCCTCAGGAATTCTAAAATTTGTTTTGTGTATGTCTTCATCATGAATCTATATTTGATGATACCCAGAACACATATCTAACTTAGTAAAATAAAGAGCACTATTCAATTCATCTAGCAAATCATCAATGACAAGAATAAGAAATTTATCTTTGATAGTGTACTTATTGAGCTCTATGTAGTCATGGCACATCCTCCAAGTATCATATTTATTTCCCACCATGACAACTTGCAAAGAATATTCACTTTGGCTATGGAGAATGATTCCTGCATCCAACATCTCCTGTACCATTTTTTCAATTTCACTTTTTTGGACATACAGCTACTTGTATGGCTTGATATTGGGTGGTTTACTACCAATAATAAGTTTTATAGCATGATTATGCATGCGGTTGGGTAGAAGTTCTTTTGGCATATCACCAAAAACAAAAAATGGGTGTCAATCACTTGTTTTAGATTAAGAGGTGTATATGGTTGAGTTGGTTGGACTTCAATGGAAAACAAACAAGCTACAAATCCTTCAGCACCCTTTCAAAGAATCTTGGTCATTTGATGGGAGCTAATAAGTTGTGGATATTTAACCCATAATCCCCTTAGCTCAAATATCCTTCCCTCAAAATGAAAATACACGAATAATTTATGAAAATTCATCTCAATAGTGCCCAAAGTGGTGAGCAACTGTACTCCCAAAACAATGTTAGCTCCACTCATGGAAATAACAAACATAAGAGAATCCAATAGGTAGTCTCCCATGGCCATATTAATACTATGGCATTTTCTTGAACATCTGACAGTACCACCATCTACAATCATGGCCTAAAATTCTAGAGTGAGATAAATGAAATAGTTAAAATGAGTAACCAACTTATTATTGATGAAGTTGTGTGTGTTCCTAGAATCAATCAATACAGTGACCTTTTATTTCTTAAGGAACCCCACCACCTTAAGAGTTTAGGGAGTACTAATACCTAAAAGGGTATGATAGGAAATAGTAGGTTGAGAGTCTTCAAATTTCTCTTCAAGTCCTTCTGTATCCTCACCAATTACCTCCTCATCATCTTCATCCTCATTGACACCTTTGATGTAAAACAAATTCTTTTCATCACAATGATGTTCTTTGATTTATTTGCTATAGAAACCATAACACAAACGTTTGGCTCTCTTCTTCTCAATTTATTGAGGTGTCAATCTGGTGGGTTAAAGAAATGATGGTGTTGGAAAGGTATGATCATGATCAGTAGTGAAATTTTTTCATTTGACCATATCTTTTTCTTCTGCCATGTGTGTCCTTGGGATAACTTCTGATACAGATGATGGGTTAAACATCTAAACCTCTAATTAGATGCTATCTTGGAGTCCACCCAAAAAAAGATTAGTCAAATTTTCTTCAATGATGTCTTCCAACCATAAGGATAGATTCTGAAATTGATGAATATATCCTTCACAGTTCCTATTTGACGTGGTTTGGCTAAATGATTGAAATAGTTCTCAGAGATATTATTCCAATAATGAGCCAACAACTCATCAGTGAAAATAGACCATGTAACATGAGCACCATTAGTTTTCTTTTGAGCACATAACCAGTGATACTAAATGAACTGCTTAGGTTCCAAATACAAAGACACCACTATCACCTTCTGAGAACTAGGAGTTTTGTGCATATCAAATAAATTCTCAATTTGGATAATCCAAGTGAGAGGATCCTTACCATCAAACTTATGCATGTCCATTTTTGGTAACATCGATTTCACACTAAGATTACAATTGTTAGTGTTAAGAGAAGGAGGACCTGAATGATGAAGAGGAGGGTTGTTTGGTTATAACTAAGATGCAATGACAACCAATTGTGTAGTGATCTGATGTAATTGAGTGTGTACCCCATTATTCTCTCCACATATCCCTAAAACATCAGTTTAAACTGCAACAAAATCATCCTATCACATCAAGCTCTTTATGTTAACCTGAAGTTGAGAAATTAACGGATCTAAATTTTTGGATTCCACGTCATCCCTAGGAGTCTTAGGAGTTTCTTGCCCCCCTTTTTTCTCGAGTAGTCAGACCTACCATCTATAAACCCTAGGAGGGTTTTTGCCCCAAAAAATATGTACCAAGAGATGGTACCATTGTGATCGCCTCGCTAAGATGAATCCAATGACTACTTTTACACACTAGCATGAAAAATTTTGACACCAAAAAAATATACCGACAAAAGATACCATTGCGATCGTCTCATTGAGACAAATCCAACGATTGCAAATGTACAAAGAGAAAAAAATTCCAAACTTTTTTTTTAAAATATTTTTTTTTCAAAAAAGCATTTCAAACAATACTACACTGACAAAAAAATAATTCATCTCGGATTGCAAGTTATGTTTTTTTGCTTCTTCCACTCACAGAAGTCATGCCTCGCCAGATCTGAAAAAAACACTACAATAAACTTGCCCAAATCGAAGATCTGATACCACTTGTAATAAAATTACTTAGATGTTCACACAAAATAATTATATATTGCACAAAATAAACAAAGATAAGAGATCACACAACAATAATTGATAACAGAGCATAATACTAGATAATATAGCAGAGCCACTTCGAGGGGGCAACCTCCACAACAATGCAATAAGAGCAAAATACTTAATATGATGATCAAAGACTAACCACTACCTTCTATATATAGTCTACTTAGTCATGGTTATTTCATAGGCCGACCTAAGTAAGAACATAAAGAAATATAACAAAAATATAAAAGAGGTATGTAAGCCACAAGTCGGTCACACATGTCCCTAGACACGCCAAAGGTTAAGGGTGTAGCAATTAGTGACTATTGTAAAACTAACAAGTCATTTGTGTATTAGGCTCCTAAAGGTGGGAATAAAGCACATGAATAACATCAAATATATAAAGGAAATAATTTTAGAAATAGAAATCACACAACATAGGTAAAACACTAGTTTGTGTACTAAAAGTGCTCTAGAGTAAAACTAGCTTCAAATAATGAAAATTGCTCTAATGATTACTTGATCACCCTCATGTCTACTTTTGATTTCTTATGAGTGATGGATAGATACTATGTATGCTTCTTGTCTAAATGAACCACAACACTTGTGTATTTATAGAAAATTAAGTTCAAATTATGACCTTATTAGTGTATGAACCGACCTTTAACATCTAGAAGTAAAAAACAAGTGACAAAGGGAACATAGCCGCCCCCCGGCCCCCTCCCACTCAAGAAACCAACAAAAGGGGCCATAAGCATTGGGGCACTTTTGATAGGCCTTACAAGCACCAAGGCACGTCTAGGACATAGCCCAAGAAGTACGAGAAATGAGAAAGATAACTTTGAAGGGTTACGAAAAAAGGGAAATGACCATAAAAAAATCGACTAACACACCAATAACGTTTAACTTAAACCAATGATTGACAAATAAACGATTTTAAATGTTTACACTAATTCAAGGAAATTTATTGTGAACACTTACCATTTGAATTTTATTAATAATACCATCTTTAGCCCTAAATGAAAATTTGTTCCATAACTACAAGGGTAAATATTCAATGCACCGATCGTAACTATATAGCGAACCAAGTAGCAAACTACCACCTCAAAATATTCTATAACTACATGTTTATGTGCATAAAAAATAGTTTCAACTAAAGACTCCATTATTTCTCGTAGAATTAACCTTGCCCCTATGATCTAGACCCTGCCCCATTACCATTCACCCACATCTAATCATGCCACTCTCAAACTTAGGTTAAAATACCATCATTTATTTCTTTTTAAAAATTATAATATAACTACTAAATTATCTTTGAGTTTAAAAATTTATTCAATAAATTATGATGTCTTTTATCCACATCATAATTTCTATACTAAATAATAATATTTTTATTTTATTTTCTTATATTAATTAATAGTACATAGAATTACAAATGAGATTTAAATCTTAAACCTTCTACTAATAAAAAATACCAAATTTTATTACACTACTATTAAATTTATTATATTTTTATTTTATTAAAACATTTAACTTTTAATTATAAATATATCTTTCTTATAATATTAAACTTTTACATTATTATTAATAAATAAATAAATAATAATCTCTAATTAAAAAAAAATTATAAATACAAAAAAAATTTACCAATAAACCAAAAATCTTATGACTACCAAATAAACCTAGATAATATAACCGTAGCAATGTCAAGTAACCCTCCTATATATCGACTCATACGTCGTGTAATTATCAATGGGTATAGATACTTTTTTCTTTGTCTAGCTCCATAAACAGTATTCCCACTAAGGATTATCTAATCTCCCAGAAGAGAGCCGGGATCATCTAATCTCCCATTCATGATTTTTCTTCGTGTTCATGGAATTATCTTTTTTGGGTTAGCTAACACACATTTATTCTTATTCTTATCCATACTTCTTGCAACCCCAGTTGGCATTACTTCTTGTTCTTCCAATAGGATATATATAATTGTCCAACAAGCTTTTGGGTCCTCTCAGATCTGCTAATACTTTGTTTAGTATGGCACCTCCAAGAAAATTTAGCAAGAAGAGGAGAAGAGATGATGGTGTTGCTGCAGGAGCCTCAATAAATAAGAATGATTCAGACTGGTGGCATGACCTCTCCAAGAAGCTCTCTCCTACAGGTATTAATATTTATATTAACTCCATGAATATTATCAGTTTCTAAAACAATGTGTACAGTCTGCTTTCTCTGGTTATCAGTGTACGTGAGGATGAATGAGTTTGTTTTCAAAATCAAGATTGTCTTGGATGGTTTTCCATGATTCATCTTTTAGAAACAAGAAACAGAGGTCAATGTGACGATTTTCAGTCAAAACCATTCAATGAAAAAAAGATAGGATCCTCAAAGTTTATGAAATAGAATGAAGAGATGATTTCTGTATTCAAGAAAATATGGGTTCATGTTTTCTTGAGCATTGGACATATGAGTCAATGGACCCCCCCATGTGGCCAGTTTAATCACCAATGAAGGTGGGTTCTTGGTTTGCTTTTGTGTCTGTTTTCTATCCCAATTTCTTATTATAATCTATAAATTAATAGTGTGTTGATATAGTTCCTGCGGATAAAGTGAGGTGATCTGAACAGGTTAATCATGCTGCAAATGTTGTTTCCTTGTTTAGACTCTAGTTTGTGTGAGGGACTTTACTCTGTTTTCTATCCAGCTTCTCTTAGTGTGTTTGATAATTGTAGAGCATGTTGGTTTACTTTTAGTGGAAGAAGTGGTTTGATAATTGTATAGCATCTTGGTTTACTTCTAGTGGAAGAAGTGAGGTGATTGGACCTATTAGCCATATTGCAAATTTCTGCATAGATGGGGACACATTATGGTGGAAGATTTGTCAATTGTGGGTTTGAAATGTTGGCTGGGTCAAGACCTCTTTGTCCAAGTTTACTACCTTGTAGATCCAGTATGGTGAGTTGTATTAATAACTACCTGGAAATTGAAGTGCTGACCAACCCCTGCTAGGAATATCTGCTATTGAATAAGTTTCCAAATGATTTGGCCAATATCCAATTTTTAACTGATAAACTTGGTTGTCTAAGACTCTAAGGAATCCCAATGCCTGGCAGTAAACCCTTTTCATGTTTGTATAAACTGCACAAGGGCAGAAATGATACAGGAGACATAATCCGATGATTGAACAAATAAAGGGATCAGATTGTCAAGTCATACCAAAAAGGAAAGCCATAACCTATAGGGAAATTGGATGCTAAAATGCCTAGTTGTTTCATCAAACAGCACCCTGATGCAAAAACAGAGCTAATATAGTGTTTCTATTTGGTTGTGATAGTATGGACAGAATTTAGATTGTCAAATTAGGGTTGATTATTACTCTTTTAAACTTAATTTACTGACGGACACGGTTTCTTAGTATATAAGCATGTGCTGCATTCAGAGGAGATCTTGGTGTTGGTCAATGTTGCAGTTTATCTGGATAGGCTTACTTAAAGTGATATCAAAGAATATCATAATATAACAATCATTATGCAATGCTGGTTTTTGACGCCATATTTCAACATTTTGGTTTGCTGAAAATTATTGATTATGTGTTAATAAAAAATTTCCTTTCACCGAGAGCTCAAGATTCTTGCCCTGAAAAGGCTAAGATGCCTATTGATTCTTGATCTCTCAGACAGTAATATTAAAAATGTGAGTAGATACAAAACGTATTGAATATATACCTTGATTTCACCATTTATATTGTTCTCCTCAAAATTCCCCTCCTCTCAGCATTTTCTTCATATCCCATATTTGATAACAAGATATGCTAGCTATTTACATCTCCATGTATCGCATTCCAAGATGATCTCTGTGGTAGAGCTGAATTTTTTCCATCATCAAGCTACGATAGCAGTTGCAAATATTTCGTCAATAAAGCTATATCTCTATAGCTTTCACATATGCTCCCTAGAAATAAAGAGAAAGGAGCATTTGAGGTTTTCTTTGCTGGTCTACAACGGTATTAAAGGAAGACACCATCTTCGCTTATTGAAGAGTCTCTCTATCCTCTTCGGTCACATTTGTTTTCTTTGAGAGTTTTTGCTTTATAGAAGAATGTTGCAGCGGAAGTCAAACAAGAGTTATCTGCTAGAACATGTGAGGGGAACCTTTTGGGCAATATGAGATATGGATAATCTTAGCATTAAACAGGTACAATTGCATGCCATGATTACATATATGTATGGCTGTATAACGAGACATGTGATATTATATGTCTTCTAGAGTACACTCTTTGGCACCAAGCATTCATTTCTTCAACACATGCTTTACTCATCAAATAATAACCTCTTTGGATTGTCACACAGGTTCAAACAACTGTTTCTTAAATGTATACTCTTGCTGTCAAACAAATGTGTTTTGGCTTTCTTTTAGTGGTTTTTGGATACCCCCTAGTAGCACCTCATCCAAGCGTTATAAGGTGACAGTAATAAACAATATTGAATTATGAGAATTACTCCCTTACATATCAGTGACATGGAATAATTTTGCTGAAGGCATTTGATTTTATATTTCCATTCTTTTGAATGAATGCTTGAATATAGAACTAGGCTAGATGTTTTGCATTATAATTTCCAATTGATCACATTTATTTCAATAATAAGGAATATTAATTCCTTTGAATTGCATCTCTTATTCAACCAAAGATATGTGGTGAAAACCATTACCTCCCTTGTTTTGAACCAGGACTCCTCTCCTTCAATCAATTTCCAATCTGAACTGTGGTATAAAATTGCATGATTGGCAGAGTTAATTAAGGATCACATGAGTTAAATAATAAAATTGAACTGTTGGAAGAGTATATTGAACCATAACTTGTTTCCAATCAGTTTCCATCCTAACCTATACTATTGGGTTATTAATCGTCACAGGAGTTATTATAGAATATTGCATAGTTAACAGATAGTAATCCAGATTGTAAGTGCTACTTTATGTCATTCATAGATAGGATTTAATTCACACCTACATGAAACAACACATCTAACAATTTTGTATGCTAAATATTAAATAATCTACTGACCTCCAGCTGCTGTCATACGAATATATTCCTACAAGTATGCTCTTATACGGACATTGCCACTCTCTTTGTGTAGGAGCCAAATATATTCCATCAATTACTAATCTACCCACTAATCTAGATCAAAAACATAAAAGACAAAAATCTTCGTGAATGAGGAACTCTATTCCTCTCACACAAAAACTTGAATATTAAATATTACTTGCTATGCTTTTATCAAAGGGGCATGCACATGCATCAGGGCCAAATACCCATAAAAGACAGTACAAATTGGTTGAAATCTTGTAAATAGAGTAACTACCTAGATACTTTATCCTAGTTATACTAGATGCTGTTACACAATTGACTGAATGGGTACCTTTTACTAGTAATAATCAACAAGTAGTGAATCCCTATTATTGAACAATTGAAATGTCAATTTCCAGTTTGGAATTGAATGACTATACCTCCATCGTCTGATAACACAATATGTGCTTTATTTACATGCAAGTTGTATATTTTGTGTGTTGTGTTATCCACTTTAAGAATTAATTTTTAAACACACTATAAGAACTCTGCTATGCCCTAGGTGAAAAACATTCTAGGGTCTGAAATTGTTCCTTGCTGTTTCAAACAAAACAGTAAGGTGTTTGTCGGAGTGCTTTAAACCTTATAATTTCTAGTAAAATTACTGTTGAAGCAAATGCAAAAGAAAGCATTGTAGACTCTATGCTTGATGGGACAGAAAACATGTCACATTCCACATGTATTAAGTCATTAATTTATGAAATGTTGTTTGAGGGGATGGGACATCAAAACTTCGAAGATTTGTATTTATATGATACAAACATTTTACATAATTGAAAGTGCATGTCAATATTCTTAAAATCGTAATTAGTGCCACCTTGGAAAAAGGACAGTCACAAACCCAACACTAAGTTTTGTTCCACTTGAGTCAACACCAAAGTAGCTTTGGCAAAATTTGTACAATTAATCTTCTTTGCTTTGCTATTTTGTACGAATGAATCATCACTGTGAAATGTGTTATTTTTTATTTTTTCTAATTTGACCCCCTTGCATTGCACCAACAACCTCTTATATCTTTTCAATCCTCAATCATTATTTTGCATTTCAATTCTAAGTTATATTCTAACCTTAATTTTATTTTCAGCTTCTTTATGCAGTAAATTTGAATGAAATACACTTTCTGACTATATTCCTTGTGTAATATGAAGGTGCAAAAGGTCTCAATGTCTTTTGTTTATCTCCATACTGTTTTTTTTCTTTGATTCCTTCTATTTCACGTGATCTCTAATTTACGAGTGAACGAAACAAATATACAGCAACATTTGCAGCTTTTTTTGTTCCAAACATAGTTTATCTGTTAAATACATGAGGCTTTCACAGTCCATAACATTCATCGAGCTTTTGGAAAAAATTGTGTCGTAAATTTTGAATCAACGTTTCAGATCCCACTCTGTGATCACATTTAAGTAGATGTGATCACGGAGTGGCATCCTAAACATTGATTTAAAATCTGTGATGCAGTTTTTTTCCAAAAGCTCATTTGTGAATGGTTTATCTAGAAAATATATTGGACATTACAATAAGAGTCTCTATGCAACTGAAGAGCTGTGCTTTTAGAGTCTACAAATTAATTTTAGACAAATTTTAATATTTCCTGCAGTACAAGCTGCTTACTCATGTCACATATCCATGATGATATGGTTTGCGTATGTGAGCTTATTTAAGAGTTAGCTGAATGAATTGACTTCAGTTTATGACTTCACTCAACACCGATATTCTTTGACACTTCTTCCTAACAATAGCAGTACCATTTTGGATGATTTTAAGTACTTTGGTTCATTTTTGTTTTAATTCAGCTCCATAAAACTTCTATTGAAATGACATAAAGCCACTCTTTTCTAAAAGCCTCAAAAAGTCCAGCTCATAGATCTCTGCCGAAGTTATTGTCTAATTCTTAATTTTCAATGAAAATTTCCCTAATAAAAAAATGTATAAAAGTCTAATTTGCCTCTATTGTCCAATAATTTATGTCTACATGAAAAATAATTTTGCATCTAGTGCTTATATTCTTTACTTGTATATTTTGATAAGGTTTGCCAATTGAGTAGACTTGTATAAAGAAAACTATTCTTTAAGATCTTGATTGATTACCTTCCAGTAGCTCTTTATACAACCTTATCGAACCGAATGCCATTTTTAAGTGCTCATTTTTCTCCGAATACCAATCACCAAGAGCCTGTGATTTGAGCCCTTTTTGAAAAATATCTCTGTTTTTGCATGAACACGCAAAGAGTTCCTTACTTGTAGACAAAATGTGGTCAGTTAAGCTAACTCTAAAAGAGTCAACTTAACCAGGTTGGATTGTTTGAGATGGAAATCGGTTTGTATTCTGACCTTATTTGTTTCATTCCATTTAGATTTCCACTTAACATTATATTTTGTCAGATTCCATTCCTGGCTTGTGCTGCGTGAATCTCCTCTGGCTCGGATGCTACTGGTAGCCTATTTCTGGACCTGGATCTCTTTTCAAATTCTTCAAATCAAAAATTCTGCTCTACCATATTTCTAATTTAATTTTGTAGCTTTAGGACCTAAAATGCAGATTTTTAAATCAGACCAGGATTCCTGGTTTTCGATAGGGAGTTATCGTATTTATAATTATGGGTCCATCAATTGTTTCCTTGATGCAACTCACAATCAGTTCTTCCTAATGGTATGACATTGATGCCAGACAGTACACGCTAACCTCCTCTATGTTTGATCACTTATATGATTTGAATATAGACAGTGTTTCTGTAATCTCATGGCACCAATGCTTGAGAGTTCAACATTGAAGCCATCCATGACTGATTTGCACATTCTGTTTCTGAAATGGAAACGATAAAAAGAATTGACAAGAGAAATCAGTCATAGGAAGTGGAATTGCAAGTGGCAACAAGTATAGTATGAGCAGGTATGTACCATCTTAGGAGAACCACAGTAACCGAAATACTTATTGAAAAGGTAGGGAATACTTCTTTGAGTGAGTTCTAAATGTTTAGTGATTGGAAAGCATGCTATAGAGTAGCCCTTTCCTGATTTACCCCTTCTCTTGATTCCTGTATGGCAGAGGAAAGAACTATTGCATTACAGAAAGAAAAATTTGAGTTAAAGCAATAAATTTTACTTAACAACTAAAACCTCTTCCAATTTAGTATTATAAATTGGAATGCGAAGATCTGAAAACCTTTGTATAACGGTCTCTTTGATCAACAATAATTATCTTGGAAATGTTACTGTTCACAAGATCAACAATGGTCTTTCAATATATTTTTTTCTGAAATCTGTCTTTCTAAGCTACTTTCCTTGAGATATTTAATTGCTCGTGCTTTGTTTGAAACTGTCTCTGCAGGCAGCTGAACGGTCTGTAACAAATCAATTTGTTTGTGAATTTTTAAAGCTATTCCAAAATTTATATGGGACCCGATTACCATGTATACCTATTGTGGGAAACGTTTGTGTTTATCTCTAAATAAAATGACGAGTTTTTATCATCTTTATTATATTGTTGACTGATTGCCACTGCTGCATGGCAAACATGTACAGATAATGAAGAAGATAAATTCAGGTCATTTTTGAGGGTATCTAGGAAAACCTTTGACTATATCTGCTCTTTGGTGAGGTACGACTTGGAAGCAAGGTCATCAGCATCAGGTATAATTGATGCAGAAGGCAAAGTGGTAACAATTGAAAAACAAGTAGCTATTGCTTTGAGAAGGTTGGCTTCGGGTGAGTCACAGCTCAGTGTAGGGGAGTCATTTGATGTGGGGCAGTCAACTGTTTCTCAACTGACATGGAAGTTTGTAGAATCTATGGAAGAACGAAGCATGCATCACTTGAAGTGGCCCCATGTAAACGAAATGGAAGAAATTAAGGCCAAATTTGAAAAGATTCAAGGGTTGCCCAACTGTTGCGGAGCCATTGATACTACCCACATTATTATGAGTTTGCCTTCCGGAGAAGCTTCAAGTGTCTGGCAAGACCCTGAGGAAAACTACAGCATGGTTATGCAGGCAGTTGTGGATCACGAAATGAGGTTTCGTGATATTCTAACTGGATGGCCTGGTAGCATCAATGATTATGGCATCCTGAAAAATTCAGGATTTTTCAAGCTATGTGAAAATGATCAGAGGCTGAATGGTCCTATAAAGGAGTTGCAAGATGGCAGTCAAATAAGAGAATACATATTGGGTGATGAGGGTTATCCTTTATTACCATGGCTTGTCACTCCTTACCAAGGTAAAGGGCTTTCTCCTATAAAAATGCAGTTCAATGCAAAGCACAAAAACACAAGATTGGTTGCAGAGCGGGCACTAGCAAGGTTCAAAGGAACTTGGAGAATTATTGATGGGCCAATGTGGCGACCAGACAAACATAAATTGCCTCGCACAATCCTTGTGTGTTGTATGTTGCATAACATCATAATCGATCAAGGTGATGAGTTGCACGCAAATGTGCCTTTATCTCGTGATCATGATAAAGGCTACAACCAACAAGTCTGTCAATTTGCAGATAGAAATTCTCAAATGCTAAGAGACCATCTATCCAAGTACTTATCACAGAAAACGCATTCATGATATTTTCATGGCCCAAAGTTTACATCTCGTTGAACTTTTATTGTAATCATATACTTGTCTTATTGTGTCTCAACCTATTGCAATATAGCATTGGAAATAATTTCAACAGGTTTTGAATTGAATATTGAAGTTAACTGAGATCTTTCTATCATATAGCAATTCAGCCCCTCAGTAAATTTAAAAGAAATAGAAAAATTAGTATAAAAGATACATTCAAATGAACGACACCAATATAATAAAGATAAAAGCTTTGCGTACGCTTCACACACCATTTTGCCTCTGGTATCTGCCCTTAAATGATTTTCCTTCACAGCAATCAGCTATATATCATGAAATTCTTAAAAGGAATTGTTTATATTTTAAACTAATTCTATAACTAATTTCTTTGATTGAGTAGATAATTCAAGAACGAGCAGCAAGCATTTAGATTAAAGAAGTGATGGTTTACTATTTATTCAGCTTATTAATTGCATCATGTGTTAATTTATGATCCCAATATTCATTGGAGACTGGTAATACTTAATTAAATATAGTATCAGCCGAAGTCTCTTAAGATTTTTTTTAGCGGTCATGAGTATACTATTAATAAGAAGAAAATAGCTCTGTCCACAATGAAAAACTTTCTCCATACCCATTTAGGAAGATCATGCTGTTTAGAGTAAAATTTAAATCAAAGTTCAATGACTAATTATATTAGAATTCCACCTTATCCAGTGAAAATAAAGTAATTTTGATTAATTCTTAATGGTGAAACTGTATGACATTTTTATAAATGTTGTCCCAGACCACTAGAATTAATGACCAGTGATAAAAAAACAAGTATTTAAAGATTAATTTGATGATTACTTGTCAAAATTGAATTAACAATATCATAAATTAGAACTCCTTGGGGACTTCATAGCTATGATACCAGTAGTTCAAAAATATGCTGTTAGGGTTGTAGTCCGACTTGTGAGGATGATGGTTTGTTATACCATTCACCAAGGTACAAAACCCTCTAGATATCTGATACATAGAGTCAGACGGTTAGGGCCAGAATTGTTACCTGGGTGTGTACGCTTGTAATCATTTATATGTACTCCAAAACATGGGCAGAGATGTCCATATCTATGTAACTCTCAGCTTCTCAATCAAAAAAGAAAAAGAAAATGCTCTTAGCACAAAATGTTTATTTCAAATTTAAGAGGCTTAGCAGCTACTGATAATTTTCTGTCCGAAATAAGAAAATGATCAAGGAATTGTTTTAAGCATATCAATGTGATGAAAGATTTTCCCTATATGTTATAGGAAGTCTTAACCAAGTTAATTTCTTCCACTGTATTTTGCAAAAGCTCTGCAGTTGTATAAAATTTATTGCAGTGAATTTGCATGTGCATATGGTCTGTGAACACACATTAGAGCTGAAATAAGCTTGCAAGTTTATATATACAGGTTCACTTATGTGTTACTATCTCTTCTTTGCATTATCCACTCCTGTGTCTCTCCATGTGAATTATAAACAAGACTGATTTAGACATGGCATTTTTTTCATGTACATCTATAACTTAATGAGAAATCTTCAGTGTTGCATTTTCTAATAACATGTATTGTAATTACACCAATAGGCATCCTACAATGGCAGCTGGGGTTGTAATGTCTGTGGATAAGCAATTAATTACAGCTTTAAATTTGACATCTATTTGATTCACTTACAAGTTTTTTAATTTTTGCTTTGAGAAGTAAATCTAAAAATCATAATATCTTGACCATAGGGTGGAGTTTGGAGCCCTCCTTTTTTCTGAAAAGTTTTTTCGACCGAGACATTGGTGAAGCTAGATTGATGACATTTATCACCAGTGAGTAGGAAATTTTCAAAGAAGATCATGGAGTTATTAAACAATGTGGTATATGCAAAATTAAAGATAAAAGCCTTGAAATTGATATCTATTGGCATTTTTCAGATAGATATAGTCTGTAAACAATTTTAGGAAGGAGAAGAGACCTTTTTGTGTGTGATGAATAGATCATAGTTAATATTTTTATAATCATAGGCGTACAATTTCTGAGATTTCATAGGTTTTACATCAAATTTTGTGTCTTTTGTTCATTATAAATGTGCCTCCGTATGATGATGGGATTGATTGTGGCTTACTCATTCTAAATTTGCAGTGTTCATAATATCATATGTTGCAGAGCTGAAGGAGGACTGCACCAATAAATATCAAACAATAATGGATAGAGAGTATTACAATGAAATAGAATCCTCAACTTATATAGGATATGTCACTTTATTTGTAAACAGGGGTAATAAAAGATTTACAAAGCATCAAAAGATAATAACCACAAGTAAAGAAGGCCCAGAAGGCATGAGCTTTGAAGCTTTAGAGGAAGAAACTTCTCCAAATATTCTTTATATAAAAGATTACTTATAATTGCCCAACTAATGTACCATAATTTTAAAGACAATATATCTCATAAAATAATGTTAAAAATAATATGAATGATGTGTAGTAGCACATAATTTATCCAACATGTTTAACCTATAGTAATGCCATGATCGGTGACAATCTTGGGAAGTTTCATGGCATTCAAAATTTCAGCTATATTTTTCTAACACAACATAGATATAAAAGGTGAGAATCAAAGCAAAACTATCTGAATAAAAAAATTATTGCTCTACCTACCACATTAAAATAACTCAATTTAAAAATCCAAACAAATGAGAAAGCGCTGTTTTTCTTCACCTTATGGCCATCTTCCTTTCAATTTGCAATAGATAAAGATGCTTCTATGGGTGTCTTTTGTTTCTAAAGAAGCCCATGAATTGCTTTTCACTTTTGATTTGAAATGATATTTGATTGAAAAAAAATGGAAATGACACTCTTTCAACTTTGGTTTCACAGTTATCCACTAACCTCTCAATGCCAATTAAATAATGAACTTTTATTTAATTGAAATAGTAGAAATTGGATATGATAATACCGATGTTGAGATTGAGGTTTTGCAGTCTGAAGCCGAGCTAGGGCAGTCGTGCCCTAGCTGTTCCAGGTCGTGCGTTGAGTTGCGTAGGAGCGGAGTGGGGGGTCGGGCGCGTGGGAGTGGATTGAGGTGCAAAACAATCAAAACGGTCTCAGTTGGGCGTGGCAATGGCTCAGCAGGAGCCTGTAAAGAATGCACTTGGGAGGAGCTTCAGTGAAGCAGTGGGGTTGAATAGAACAGGGCAGCAAGCTAAAACATTTGGAAAGGAGCTTTCTTCTCAGGCTACTGATGCTGCGGATTGGAGCTTCCCTGGAGGGTCCCGTATCGTGAAGATTAACGGATGCTTGGAGCGGTGTAAGGAGCGTCCTAAACTGGTAATCCCCTTTGACATGATTTCTGAGGATGTGGAATATTATTCGAAGCACTCGCTGTACTGTAAGTTTTTGGGATTGAGAGTCTCCCTTCATTTCCTGGAGAGTTGGGCCAGGAGAGTGTGGGAACCAGAGGGGGAAATGGAGATTACGTTATTGGCAAATAACTACTTTATGGTGACGTTTTCATGCTTCGCTGATCGAAACAGGGTTTTTGAGGGAGGGCCTTACTTTTACAATCAGGGGGGACTTTTTATTAAACCCTAGCATGCAGGTTTCAACCCTTCTGAGGAACTACCTAACCGTGTTCCGGTGTGGGTTAGGCTACCCAGATTTCCTATCGAATGTTGTCGTGAGGATGTCCTCCAGATGTTAGCTTCGATGCTTGGAAGGCCGGTGGGGTCTTCAACACAGACTTTAGGCAAGAAAGTCATGACATTCGCTTGTATCTGCATAGAAATTGATTTGAGCAAACCATTGCCTGATGAGGTGGAGATGAGTGCGGGGTCATATTCCTGGGTGCAACAACTGGACTATGAGACCTTGCCCTTCAGGTGTCGCTTATGCCATGAATATGGACACTTGGTGCGTAGATGCTCGAAGGCAAAGCCAGTGGAGTAGCAACATCCACCACCTCTTAGTA
This sequence comes from Torreya grandis, assembly GCA_037957365.1. Classification (NCBI taxonomy): domain Eukaryota; kingdom Viridiplantae; phylum Streptophyta; class Pinopsida; order Cupressales; family Taxaceae; genus Torreya; species Torreya grandis. Next base: position 618,788 of record JARHVA010005081.1, on the reverse strand, counting down.
GTACTCCAAGTGCTGAAACAAGGAAGAAGTCTGGGTTCAGTGAGGGTAAGGATGTTGATGGCTTTGTTGAGGTGAAGGCTCGAAACCGTAACAGAGGCTAGAAGAGGTCCCTTATGGAGCGACAGGAGGATGACTCCAACAGGTTTGAAATCTTGGATGATTTGGGACAGCAAGAAGTTAATCCGGGACTTTTGAGTGTGGAGTAGCTTGTGAGAGGACCCGGATTGGAAATTAACTCAGCGAATCTTCATTCGGTTCTTCAGGTGGAGTCGGCCTTACCCATGGTTTTGGAGGAGCAAGGAGGAGAACAGATGGCGGTGGAGACAAATGATGACCCGGGACAACATGTTGAGGACGCGGACCTCACAGCAAGGACTGCAGTGGCAGAATTGGATAAGCGTGGGAAATTTTCCCCTCACTTGGGCATTCTTCAGAAGGAGGGGAAGAAGGGGATGGCAGAAAAAAGTGTTAAAATGGGGCGCAAGGACACTGAGAAAATCAAGATGATTGGGGAGACCTTGGTTGAGTCAGGCGCTGTTAAGACCCTTGACTCCCACTTTTTATCTCCTCCGAAATGATCATCATTTCATGGAAAGTAAGGGGCCTGAACAATGGCCCTAGACAAAACGTTGTTCAGGAATTAGTTAGAGGTCAAGTTCCTGATGTTCTTTTTCTCCAGGAGATGAAGGTTTCAGTGGATGATATGATGAGTATTGCACCTAAGTTATGGAGACATGGTCTATGTCAGTGCATTGGTGCTTAGGGGTCTTTAGGGGGTGTGGCTTGTTTTTAGAACCCGCGTAAGATCCAACCTGTGTCTTGGATCTCCTGTAAGTCTTCTCTATCTATGGTGGCTTCGTGCTATGAGTCAGGCGAATCAGTCCTTTTTTCAAACATCTATGCTCCTACGGACTTCCAAGGTAAGCATCTTGTTTGGAAAAATCTCCACCTTGTGCGCCGATTGTTTCCTTACCTGCCTTGGATTGTTGGTGGGGACTTCAATGCTATTCTGGATTTAACGGAGAAAATAGGGGGCAATGCAAGGTTGGAGCCATCTTCTTTATTGCTCCGGGATAATATTGCGGATCTCAACCTGGTAGATATCAAGCCCAACAATAGATGCTTTACCTGGAATAATAGAAGGCTGGGGGACAGATGTATAGCTGAGCGCCTAGATCGATTCATGACCTCCTGTTATTGGGTGGGGGGTTTGTGGTCGTCTAGCATGAAAATTCTTGATTGGAGAGGTTCAGACAATTGGCCCATTAAATTGACAATCTCTTCAGCCCGTAGTCCTCAGAAACTGTCGTTCAAGTTTCAGCTCATGTGGTTAAGGGATTCGGACCTGTTTGGGTGCGTGGCGATTGGTGGAAGATTGGAAGGCCTACTGTTGGGACAGCAATGTACACCTTCACTAAGCTTCTACAATTCGTCAAATACCAGCTTAAGAGGTGGAATCGACAGAGTTTTGGAAATATCTTCCACAAAAAAGTTGAGGCTCAAAGGGAGCTGAACGCCATTACTAGAGTCATTGGGGAGGAAGGGATGAACGAGTTCTTGCTGAGGGAGGAAGCTAGGGCTCTAAAAGCGTTGGAGGAATGGGAGCTAAGAGAGATCTTTTGGAAACAGAAGGCCCAGATTGACTGGCTTCAAGAAGGGGATAAGAATACTGCCTTCTTTTCTAATTTGGTCCATGCCAGACAGCATGTCAATGTGATTAATTCCTTGGTGGCGGACAACGGGGAGACTATCTCTTCTACGCAAGGGATCTTCAATGAAACAGTGCAACATTTTACTTCTCTTTTTAAGGAGGAAGCACAGGGAGACCCAACGGCTGAGGCTCAGGTCCTTTCCTGCATTCCTTCTTTGGTAACCATGGACATGAAAGAGCATCTGATGAAGGAGATATCCATGGAGGAGTTAAAGAGAATTGTTTTCATGATGCCGAAAGGTAAAGCGCCTGGCCCAGATGGTTTCCCGATTGAGTTCTTCCAAGAATTTTGGGAAATCATCAATTCAGACCTATTGGCTCTTGTTCAAGAGTCCCAGACGAACAAACAAATGCTTCGGGCTATAACCTCCACCTTCCTGGCTCTCATCCCCAAGGGTGAGGGCGCTGACCGGTTGGTCTTTTTTGGCCCATTTTCCTATGCAATGTCACTTACAAAATTATATCTAAGTTGATTGCTGAGAGGTTAAAGAAGTGGCTGCCAGTGCTTATTTCTGAGGAGCAAGGAGGATTTGTGGAGGGTCGACAGATTTTGGATGGGGTGGTTGTGGCAACTGAGACTATCCATTCCATGATTTAGTCTAATGATAAGGCGATGTTTATCAAATTGGATATGTCCAAGGCCTATGATAGAGTTTGGTGGGCATTCCTCCAGAAGATCCTGGGTGCCTTCGGTTTTGAGGAGGACTGGATACGGTGGGTTATGAGTTGTGTGAACTCGACCTCTTTTTCTGTTCTGATCAATGGCAAGCACTCCAATCTCTTTGGGGCGTCTCGCGGGCTGTGGCAAGGGGACCCTCTATCTCCCTACTTGTTTCTTTTGTTGGCGGAAGGCTTGGGTCGGTTGATCAAAAGGAATGTGGAGGAGGGAGCTATTCAGGGTTGGCATTGGGGTGGTGGTCTCCCAGTACAATCCCACCTCTAGTTTGTGGACAATGTGGCACTGATGGGCATGGCTACCATGAGGGAGGCGTCTAACATCCGCAAAAGCTTGGATTCCTACCTTGCCGCATCTGGGTAGGTAATTAATGAGGGGAAGTCTTCTATCTTTTTCTTTAACACCCCTCCTCCCATACAAAGAAGAGTCGCTCATATCCTCAGGTTTCAAATTAGAAATTCCCATTGCTATACCTTGGGATTCCAATCTCAGCTGGCCGACAGTCCAAGGAGTCTTGGATGGCGATTTTGGATAAGTTTCAAGGTAAAGTGAATCATTGGACCCATCGTTGGTTATCTTTTGCTAGTAGGGTGCAGTTGATTCAATCAGTGGTGCAGGCTCTCCCTATTTATAGGTGCATGATACAGGTGGCTCCGATGAGCTTCGTTAAGGACCTAGACTCCCTCACAAGACAGTTTCTGTGGGCTGGTAATTTGTCTTCTACCAAGTGGAGTCTTATTAAGTGCAGCCCAAAGAGGTATGGTGGTCTGGGATTAAGGCAATCCGTGCTCTCTGGTATTGCTTTGGTGGCCAAGTTATACTGGCGCTGGTGTGTGGAACAGGAGCGGGTTTGGGCTAGAGTATTATCCCACAAGTACTTCTTTGGGATCCCCTGGAAGGATATCCCTCGGTATGATTTGTCTGGCCAAGGCTCAGCGATTTGGGCGACTCTCAAGAAAGGTGCAACATTGATTAAGAGGGGCCTTTTTTGGATTTGCAAGAGCGGGGTCGAGGCTCAGTTCTGGCACGATTCATGGGACGGTCACCCTCCCCTCATTGTCTAATATCCTCAGCTTCGTATTCTGTCCCAGAGGTTTTGCGACGCTGGATGGACAAGGGTGGGTGATTACAAATCCCAGGCCCTTCAGGGGCAGCTGTTGGATGCCAGATGGAAGACCCCAAAGGAGTGGCTGATTGTTGGTATGGAGGAAGAGTGTGCGGAACTACAGTATATTCTATCCTGTCATAACTGCAACGCACTCATGGACAACGATGTGTTAGCTTGGTCCCCGAATTTGAAGGGGAAGTATACTGTGTCTTCTGGCTATTAAGCGTTGTTATCTCAACAGTATGAGGGTAGAGAGGAAGTTCAATGGTGGAAAAAAGTCTAGAACAGATTCTCCTGGCCAAAATGTAATTGTTTTATCTGGACTTTAGTATGGAACAGATGTTTAACCTGGGATAATATTCGGAAGCGGGGCTTTGCTAGCCCTTCTAGGTGCGTTCTTTGCAATAGTGAGGAGGAGGATTCCTCCCACCTATTCTTTCGCTGCTCTTTCACTATGCAGTTATGGCATTTTTGGTGGGACGCGTGGTGGAGCCAGTGCTTTCATGCAGTGTCCCTGGCTGATTTCTGGGCTAGATTGGACCGGCCACCCTCTTTGACCCCTTTCATGCAGGATGCATGGTACGTGGGCCCCATTTTCTTGCTGTGGCAAGTATGGCTGGAATGGAACCGCAAGATTTTTTGGGATGAAAAAATAGAGATTCAACAGGTCTGGAATAGAATTAAAGGGATGATCCAGGTGTCTATTGAAGCGAAGAGTGAAATCACTCTGCCGTTGAAGAGGGAAGACACTGAGACGGTGGATAGGTTTGGCATCTGGGGGCTATCCCCAGTTTCAGCGTGTGTCAGGAGGAGTCAACGGGGGAAGCAAAAAGTCCATCGACTGGGGAAGTGGATGCCCCCACCCGCTGGTCTTTTGAAAATTAACACGGATGGCTCTTCCAAGGGCAATCTCGGGTCGGCTGGGATTGGTGGGATTGGTAGAGATTCTTTGGGATCAGTGATTTTTATTTTTTCGGCATATCAGGGAGTTCAGACTGTTAATAGGATGGAAGGTCTGGCTATCCTCTATGCCCTGAAGCGGGCCTATGTTTTAGGGTGGAGGAGGGTGATCTGTGAAGCGGATTCTCAAGTCCTGGTTCATTTGCTCATGGAGGGGAAATTTTCTAAGGTAAGCTAGCAACTAGCCATGATAGTTCAGTAGATATTGTAGGTCAGTTCCTTAATGAATTATGTTTCTTTTGCCCATATTCCAAGGGAGTGGAATAGGGCGGCGGATTGCTTGGCCAAGTGGGCGTCGGTTGGTGGAGATGACCGTAAGGTGGACGAGTGGGAACAATTGTCATGTGATTTACGTTAGGAGTTGCAGTCCATTCTTGTTGAAGAGGTTAGTGGTGTTGAGGCGTGATGCTTTGGTTATGGGCTTTCTGGTCTTTGGTTCGCATTGTTGGTTTGTAATATGTTGTTTTAAGTATTAATAAAGTTTTTACCCCTTTTTATTAAAAATAGTAGAAATTGGATATGTTCTTGTAAGTTTATAAAGTTTTTATACATAGGAATATGGTGGCATGCACCAACCACTTCGATAATGGTAAATCATAAGTAGTGTGTCACTTTAAAAAATTGTTTATTGTGAATTTATTTGATTATAATTGTTGATGAGTTTTTCGACACAGTAACTCAAGGGAGACGATCGTCTATCTAGCCTTCTCTGAAAGGAGGCCTATACGCCCCCCCCCCCCCCTCCCGCCCACCCAAAGTCTATTATTGTTGGGTCACGACATACTAGATGATCTAGTTGGTCTACCCAGAACAATTTCAATTCAAGGATCTTTGTTGGTTCTAAAAATTTTAATGTTGTTTTAATCTTTTAATAAATTACAGGAAAATGCTAGTTTTGTTGTTGCAGGGAGATGGGTTTTTAAACATCTTTCAAAAATAACAAAATGTGCACACAAATTTACTTGATTTAATTAGTATTTACAGTCTTTATGAAAGTAAATGTAACTGATTTTAATCATTCATTCCATTATATAGACATTCAACAGTGTATTGACGAAATGGAATTGAAACAAAGCTAGCAATCAAGATAGACATGCATGAATGGATTGCTTTCAGATAAATGACACCCTAGCTTAAGTGATTTATAAAAATAGACAAAAGAGGGGGGAATAAAAGAAAAGCCTACTATAACGAAGACAAATTTGAATCTCTCAATCAAGCAAACTCCACAAATGGGTCTCTCGTCTGATCAACATGCACACAATCATAAACAAAGTCGATGCAAGTGTTTAAGGGAACTAAACAACAAAAGAAATGACTACAACCACCATTCACATGCGTAGATTGCAAACACAACTCCAAAGCCTTCTATAAATCAAAATATTTATTTTGACAATCACATTCAAATCCACAACAATCAATCAATTAAAAATTTGCCACCATAACCAGGATAGCAAGTGAGGGATAGGAATTACACTACAACAAGAAAATGTATAAAATAAGTGATTGACTTGGTATTTTTTCTTAGAAGAATGAAAAAGCCAACCCCTAGACAGTCAACAATGAGTTCATATATAAAAAATGTAACTCCAAAAGGAAGGTGGTTTCCCTCCAAAATGCAGCGAAAACCATTAATTACACCTCACTAACCAACTTCTCCCTCCAAAAGATACACCCTTTTCACCTCTTTACCTATCAAAAAGACAAAAACTAGTCAAATTCTGTAATTAAAAGCTTCTTCAACAAAAGACAGAGAGAATACAAACAACTTTTACACCAGGCCAAATTTCACAAAATTGAAAACACCATAATGACTAGGTCGGAGCGAGCTTTCTGAGAATGCAAACGATTCACAAAATGGACAAACGTAGCTCAAGCTATCATCAAAAAAACAAAAAGTGCCCAAAATAGGCCCAATAGACCTAATTAGGCTCCCATAGGGAACATGGATGTTTTAAATTTCACTTTTTAAAATTTTGAACTTCTTAGTTCTAACTAGGATCCCCTTAAGAAGGTCTTCAAGACCTAATCGACACCCTAGTCTTTGAATAACACTGAGTTTAGAAGTTTGGGGACCTCAAGACCTAATCAGTTTTAGGACCCCCAATTAGCACTATGTTCACAGCACACAGGCTTTACATTGTAATTGTGGTTCCAAACCTTGTATAACATTAAGTGATGTCATCGAGGGGGACCATGACATATGTGGGGTTTAAAACCTGTATAGAATGACATGCACTCAGAGGGGGCTTAGACCCACTTGGGGAATAAACCCCAACAAAAATTATATTAGAAACACTTGGGGTCCCGTAGACCTAATCGAGTATGCAGCCCTGATTACAACTATAGGATCCCCAAAGACCCAAGCCAGATCTAATAGACAAAACTTGCTTGATTAGCAAAGCAAAACAAAACCATAAACCTGCAAGACCTATGCAGATAAATAAGCTCGACTAACACTAGACAAAACCAACAAAGAATGCCCTAGATCTAATCAGACCTTGAAATTCGATCAAGTCTATGGGATTTACAAATTATAACTTAGAACTTAACCCCAAAAACCTAATCGGAGGTTGAAAGCTTGATTAGGTCTACAAAATTTGAAAATTTTAATGAGTTACAATAGACCTGATCGAGGAAAACAACAATATTTCACAGATTTCGTCTAAGTGTATCAAGGAGTCATATTTAAACCAAGTGTACAATATGAAACTTTACCACACGACCTTGGTCATCTCAATGGGATAGGTTTCAAACGTTGATTCGGCATGAAAACCAAAATGAAGCCCTAGAGAGGCTTAAGAGAGCTAAGCAAGCTAGATTTTTAAAGGCAAACTAAGAGGTCAAAACTCTACTTTCATGCTAAGTGTTTTATATGAAGCTTTCTCACGCGAACATGGTCTCTCCAATGGAGGTGGTCTCAAGATCCAGTTTGGAATGCAAACCAAGATGCCCCACCAAATCAACTTGAAAGTGTTGAGACCAACTAGTCGCGAGCACAAGTAGGGGTGGAGCAAGAGGTCAAAAAGGGGTTTCATAATTACGAGGAATTAGAACTTGTTGTACAAGCAACAACAATATATACTATTAAATAATATATAATTAATGATGGACTTTGTGCTTACTCTTATCTTGAAAAAGTAATTGATTGAATATTACCAAGCAATTGATTTAACATTGTCCAATGTTATTATTGAATTTTTATAGTCATAAATTATTAGTTTTTAGAAATTTTATTTTTTTTATATTGTACAGATTAATTGTAATGATAAAATTTAAATATTTAATTAATTAATATTTTAAATTTTAAATTATATTTGTCATAGTTAATTAATTTCAATTTTATTTATAACATTTTCAAAAAAAATATAATGAACGAACTTATTAAATTTGTATTTTAAAACAAGAAAATAAAATTCAAAAATATCAAAATAACTATATATATATATATATGCTCGCTCTTAAAAACAATTATAATTTGAAATCATACTCATATAAAACAAGATTAAATGAAATCACATTATACTATTTAAAAACGTAATAATATATATTTTTCTTGTTTAGGAAGATGAAAATTTTTACCCAGTGTCATCTTGTTTATGAATTTCCATCACTTTGGGATGTCGCAACTCTCTTTTCCTTTATGATTAGTGCCAAAAAGTGACTATTGTTGTGCTTTTTCACTAATCTTTCATAAGGCACTGCACAAACTAGATCTCACACAACAAACATAATACTTACAACACTGATATATTATCTAAGCTAAAAGACTTAGATGTTTACCTAAGGCACAACAAGAGAACATCAAAAACCTTGTTATGAAAACAAAGCATAAAGACATAACCACGTGCATCATCATCAAAATGTAAACATCTAAACATAAGAAACATCTAAGTATACAAAATGCATATCATCATAGAGCAACACTTATTCAAAGAGTTTATCTTCACCATCATATACACATTATCATTACAAATCATACATATAATTACATTACATACATCACCATCAAATGATGATCTTAACTCAATACATCATACAATGATATCTATCATAAATCGATCAAAACATAACTCCAATCTTTCTCCACTCACTCCGACCCAACATATACAAGTGTGTAACCTATCTCAAATCTTTAGTTTCCTAAATTATAGGTCAAGATCCCTATTTATAACATTATTGGCCCTATAATTCCTACCAACTATTTTTGATTTAATGCCACATGTTCATTATTTTCCAAATGTGATACCATATGACTTGTGCATCATAATATTCCCTTATTTGAGCTTTCTACTTATGTTGCGCAATAGTATATTCCATTACTCTAACAACATATCCTTGTCCATGTTGGATCAATATAATGCACCCTGCATTATCCTTGTGTGGATGCTTACCAAATGTTAGCTTCTCCTTAGCCATTTTTATTTTTGTGTTTCTTTCCCATTTGCGTTTATTTTCATACATGTGTTTGTCTCAACCTACACAATGCACAACCAATATGCCTTATTAACTTGCGCATTATTCCATTTTTTGCACACTTGATCTTGACTATGCACATTATAAGTATCTAAGTGAATCTTTCACATATCACAAACATATCATTAGTTTTATGCAATCTTTACATGTTTGCCTTGTGTCCATTTTTGGGATCAACAATCTCCCATACTACATTTCATGTGTGTCCTCAAATAAGTTTGTACTTGGCTATGTTATAACAAGTTCTCCTTCTAGTGTAATAAAAACCTTAATTAACTTATCTTTCAACTCATTTTTGATTAGATATCAATGATCAATTGTTGATTGTATTTGAAAATCAAGTCTTGTACATCCTCTAGCGATTTCATTATCACATCTTCATTCTTTGGATTTTTTACATAGGTTGTCAATATGGTTTGTGCCAACTACTTTTGTTGCATATAACCTTCATGCACTACAACTTGCTCTCCCATTATTTTTATCTAAAGCTCCATAAATAATGCATCCAAATCTGTATGCTTTTTATTCATTTCTATGTTGAATATGGAAGCTTATTTAAACTTCCTATTTCTCTTTGTATTATTTATACATGTGTACCATCAAGTATTTTTGTGTGGCATCGTCTTCCTTCATATGAACATCTAAGTATTCTTGCATATTCTAAAATATATCAAAGATAGTATTTGTACCCCTTACTTTCATATGAATATTATTCATCTTTTATGTTAAACACTTTGCATAATATCCAAACTTTGATTTTAGCTCTCTAAATTTCTCTACTTGAAGCTCTTGTTTAGTAGGTTAGTTTTGAATCAAAGTTACGTACAACATTTATATGATTTCCATACTTAACTACTTTGATGGTGTTTTCTTGCTTACAACTTTGCCTTCATAAACATGTGGCATATCCTTTTCCATTAACTCAACCAACCTCTAAGTTTCTTCTTCATACATCTTTATAGTTTGTCTTTCTTTGTTCAAATCCTCTCTTACATCCTCAACCCCCCTCAATCATCAAACTTCACTTCATCATTTTTGTAGATGGTTTTTTAACCCTTTTTGGATATATGTAGAGTTAAGGGTTAATGAGGTAGAATAATCTATACATAAGAATGGATAAAACTATTCTAAAGTAGGCCAATTAATTGCAAAATCAAATAAATGAATATTCTAAATTAAAATATTGAGATGCTCTAAATATAAAAAGTACTAGATTTAAAAGATGTTCTATTGATTACAATGCCAAGTATAAACAACACTTAACTAGGTTTATAATGCATAGGCAGATTTAAGTTGTACACAGGTAGAAACATGCAGGATCAAGATTCTAAGACAATCTTCATATTCTAAAAATGATGTTTCTGGAGCCACAGACACTACTATCGACCTTAGGACACTACGATCGATGTTATTATTCATTATGTGATGCTACTGTCTAGTAAAAAACATGTGTTGGATTGTGATGTGACCAACTTCGCTATTTTATGTTTTCTTTCATATTTTTATTGATGTATTCAAATCTAGAACACAAGATGTATATGCATGCTTATGGATCAAACCCTAGCTATTCACCCTTATTCACTCTTGGGATGTGTTTGCCAAAAATGGGTTAGTAGGCTCGTGCTATCAAGTTAACCTCAAAGATCCCTCTTTTTATAGGCGCTACCTACTTAGTCAGTAGTCTAAGGAGGGCCTCATACTTATGTAGTTCTCCCATATGTGTGGGAGTGTGTATGAACAATGATGTAATATGTTATATGTAGATGCATGCAATGATCTAGCTTGTAACTTGAGAAATACCACTCATGGGATGATTTTTGTATGCTTCAGACCTTTTGTATGACTATTCTTATGACTAATATAAAAATAGGGAAAATAGGGAAATATAACTCAATTTTTTTAATTGATTGAATGAGATTGAATAGGTGTTTGCTTAACATTTGCTAGATGATGAATGAGGAGGCTTAGACTTGTATTTATAACACAAATTTTGAAAATATGTCATGGTAGGGTTCCATAAGACAAATAGGTCGACCCATAGGTTTCAAATAATTTGTAATTTGAATGAATTTTGAGGTCTAGACACTAAATAAGGATCTAGACATTAGCATCAACACTAGTGTCCCTTTGTGGTTGATAGTGTCCAAAAGGATAGAAAATAATTGAGGATATGAAACTGACAAGGAAGGATTTATATCAGGTTTTGAGCTTTCTATACATTATAGGAGATCAAGGTCATCAAAATGATAAGGTTCAGACTATACGATGAGTAATTAGGCACAATTAGATGGTGAATGCAAGCCTTTCAATAATGGAAAGGTCCATGACTGAAAGGTAGAACCCTGATTAGTATTTTTCAAATGCACAAGATTGAGAGTTATAAATATTTAATTTTAGTATCTACATCCACCCCTTTTAATATAGTAATTCATTAGGTTTAAATTACTATGTTAAATAAAATAAATGCACACCTAGGTGTGTACAACACACCTTGCCTTTATTTGAGCCCACTTTGAGTGTTTTTTTGGTGTGTGACCTATAACCAAGAACATGCTACATTATAAATTAGTGCATATAATGTGAAATTTAAAATAATTGAAATGCTTGAAAGGAAAGATAACAATGAAGGAGTACATTTGTGTGTTGATGTAACCATGTTGTCCCTTTTTACTTTTCTTGGTAAATATGCTTCTTTATGAAACATTGGAGCTGAGAAAGGTTCATAATTGATCCTTGAAGATTTGAAGAGGGATATTAGAAGGTATTATGCCCCTAATACAATGTAAGTATGAGTTGTGACACAACCATTGAGATCACTAAATCTCAATTGCACAACTCAAGTATGATAATCTGGTGAGGGTGAGTGATTTAACCAACTCATCCTATAAATATGGTGGGGTATGGTGATTTAATAAGCCTAATTATAGTCATCTAAAATGTCATTTTAGTGTAATGAGTGTCACTTGAGACCACCTTATCCTTAGCTTAGCCTTAACCCCATCTTAGGGCCTCTCTTGATTATTTTACCAGCTTTCATGTGAGACCAACCCATTCCCAAATATACTAAAGGCAACATTAAGCCACCCCCTAGGCACCCATGTCTCTTTTTCACCCATTCCCACCACTTGGACATTAGTGTGGTCCTTTGGAATATAGTGCACAATGTTATTAACCAAAGGAAATGCTAATGTTCCCTTGATATTTACTCTCCCAATGGATATATTTCCATTCCTCAAAGCAACTTAGGGTTGGCCTAGACCTGTTTCACATCTTGACAAGCACTAGAATGCTATATATAGACCATTTTCATTCATTTAACCTCTAGATGGAAATTAGATGCAAATACTCACAAAAAAACTTAGAAACAATTATGAAAATCAAGGTCATTGATCCCTATGATTCCCTACTTCTACATACACCCATCTATAACAACCTAGATCTCAGATTACTTATATTTACAGTCTCAATTCATACTCAAAGCACTCAAACCGACACTCATACTAACATTCACTTCCATTTACATCAACGCTTAGATTTGGAGAACTACATTAGGATTGATCTCCTTTAGAGGTATTAGTATATAGGTAATGCTTAACACATGGGGAGTTGAGGTCATCTCCAACCTACCCACTAACACTACTCATTTTCCACTTATTCTCCTCAAATACCCTAACAAACATGGAGGCCTAGGTTTTTGCATTGAAATTAGTAAAAAAAGGGAATAGATAGTGAGCCAACATTCATTCACACAAGTATAGACTCCTCAGAACTAGGTGAAGGTCCACTCAAAATCTCACTATCCATACTGTAAAAGGACACTAGTGTAATGTACTACTATCTAGAGGACTGCACTATTATCCAAGAGGGTTTCTAACTCCTGATTAATATTTATGATACCTCACATAGTTCCTTTACCAATTTCCATCCTGTCACTTGTCTGTCTTAGTCAATTTCTAGCAAAGCACATATCTTTTAATTTATTGCTATTTATAGGCTAAACAAATAAATCAATTATTATACAAATCATAGGCTATTGATATTACTATATTTATTCCCTAATTTATTATGCCAACACTTTAACAACCTAGGGTTTTACATTCCATAACTCATTTAAAAGTTAAATCATTTGGTAAACCTGACGTACGTTGAACTATGTAAAACCCCTAGCCCTAGATGCTCCTAGGGTTTTTATCCTTCTTTTTCCTATTTCCATTTGTTGAGATAGGATTTTTAGATTTCATATATTCTATTATAGAATCCCTCTTTCATTTTGTTTACTATAAGTATTGAGTAACCCCATAAACAAAAAAATCTAGAATCATCAGAAAAGTATAATAATTATAGTTTAGATTTGCACAATATTAGTCATAGATTGTCAAACAAGTTCATTATATACTTAGTTTTGTCTTTGCTTTTGATATTTTTAAAGTTGAGATTGATTCATTCATGTTTCATTCACATGACACATAATGGAACATGCTTTGTATATTCAGACCCAGATTCATGGTCTTCACATCTTAGGTAAGTCCAAGTACATTTCTTTTCCTTTATCCTAGTCATTTAGCTTTAATACATTTCTAGAATAAGGGGGGAGGGATGTAGTCATCTAAAATGTCATTTTAGTGAAATGAGTGTCACTTGAGACCACCTTATACTTAGATTAGCCCTAGACCTATCTTATGGCCTCTCTTGATCATTTTCCTAGATTTCATGCGATCCCAACCCATTCCCATATATACTAAAGGCAACATTAAGCCACCCCATAGGCACCAAGGTCTCTTAATTCACCTATTCCTACCACCTAGACATTAGCACGGTTCTTTAGATTATAGTGCACAATACTATTGACCAAAGGGCAATGACAATGTCCCCTTGCTCTTTATTCTCCCAATGGATATCTTTTCATTCTTTAAATCAACTTAGGGTTGACCTAGACCTATTTCACATTTGATAAGAACCATAACACTATATGTGGACCATTTCATTAATTTATCCCTTAGATGTAAATTAGATGAAAATACTCACAAACTCATAAACAGTTGTGAAAATTAGGTCATTGATCCCTATTATGCCCTACTTATGCATACACCTATCTAAAACAACCTAGAGCTTAGATTACTCATATTTCCAGTCTCAATTCAAACTCAAATAACTCAAATCGACACTCATACTATTATTCACTTGCACTTGCACGAACACTTAGATTGGGAGAACTACATTAGGATTGATCCTTTTTTGAGGTATTTGTATGTAGGAAATGCTCAACACATGGGGTGTTGAGGTCATGTCTAACCTACCCTATTAACGCCACTCTTTTTATACTTATGATCCTCAAATACCCTAACAAACATGGATGCCTAGGGTTTCATATTGAAATCAGTCAAAATAGGGAACAAACAATGAAATAACATTCATTCACATTACCACAGACTCCTCAGAACCAGGGAAAGGTCCACCCAATCATTATCCCTACTACTAAAGGCAATTATCACAACACAAAAGACACTTATATGGTGCATTATTGTTTAGAGGACTACACTATTGTCTAAGAGGGTTTATAACTCCTAATTACTATTTATGACACCTCACACAATTCTTGTACTAGTTTCTAGCCTATCACTTGTTTGTCTCAGTTAATTTCTAGCTAAGTACATCTCTTGTAATTCATTGTTATTTATAGGCATTGGCCCCAAATTTTGGCTAAGTGTTTTATCCATTTTGGCATAGAATCAACATAGCATAGATGGACCATAGTGTAGAAAGTTTATGACACAGAACTTGATGGGCGCAGAAGCACCCTGGCACATAACCTATAGGGTACAAGAGTACAAAGGTGTGGAAGCACCAAAAGGAGAATTAGTCATAAGGAACTTGAGAGTATAGGACTCAGAATGATAGCAAAAGACTTGGGGAGTGCATAATTAGTGGGAGTGGTTAAGGAGTGATTTCTAAGGGCCACCCAAACCTTATCCATCAAAAAATTTGCATTGGCCCATAAGGAGAGAAACACATGGCAACAAAGATCCATCATAGAACGAGTATATAGGGGGTGCCAAGGCCAAGGTCCTTAAAAAAAAAATTAGTTGATTGAGTGCCATGATTCTCAGTCTGTTGAGAGTTCATTGGTTAATTACACTTGTCATTAATATTGTAAACACATGGTCAAGGATAAACAAGTATAAATACCCCTGTTGTAAAGCACTGCGAGGACAATTTTTTTCCTAATAACACTTACGCTTTATATATATATATATATATATATATATATATATATATATATATATATATATATATATATATATATATATATATATATATATATATATATATATATATATATATAGGGTTTATAAACACTCTTATGTTCATGTTCAGTGGAATGGATGAGTTGTGTATTTGTGTTGTGATAAGTTGGACAATTTCTTGATTAGAACTTGATATGAAAACTACTCAATTCCTTCATTTCATAAGTAACAGACTTTGAACTGAAATGGCATTAGTATGCATAGTTATGGTGGCCAAGCTTGGTAATCCTAGAATAAAGTAGTGTATCTATTTGTTTATGTAGTATTTATTTAATTAAATAATAAAGGGAAGAATAAGACTAAGTTAATATTACCATGAAATAAAACCTACAGGAACCGATCTCTAGCTATGCGCTTTAGGTGAGCATGCAAGACCACAAAGAGCCAATGCATTAGCTCTTTAGGCTAGACTTCAACATCAAAGCTATATTAACATTAAAAACCCAACATTTTAGTTTCATTTTTGGGACCCATATCACTTGCTACACAATCATGGAAAATGTTTGATCATATTTTTCTTGAGAATATAAAACACTGGATTACCAGAGGTGAAGATAATTTTTTGGTTCCCTACCTTGAACTAGGATTTTTTGCATGCTAGTGGGTAGAGTAGAATCTCTATAGTGCACTATATGAAACTTTATTTGCTAAGATCCTAGTTCATTTGTACACTTGGCTATCTACATATGCTCAAGGATGATCACAAAATCTTGGATAATAGAATGACAAAGAGATTTAACATGACTTCGAACTCCATGGATGAGAGCTATCAATATTTGGTGGAGAGGATTCTTGAACAACTACATTATGGAATACACTATAACTACCTATTCATGTCTTGAAGAAGCCAAATTCTATTTCTGATAATTGCATGGCCATTACATTAGACATTTAGATTTATAAATCAAGAAGTTATTTATTGATTTTGGACTTGAGACTATGCCAATGGATAGCTAAATCCTTCTGTGCATGAGCCACACATTTAGAAGGGGAGTAGAGAATATTTGATAAAAGATTGTGGGTTATAAATGGTAACCAATTAGTGGGCATTATGGAAATGAAAATATGATGAATCTCGATAAAGGATTATAGGAGTCAACAACATGAGAAGAGACAGAGAAAACTTAAGAAGTACTGTTAGGATCCGTAGGGAAGTGAAAACACATAAAGAGGACCCCATCACTTTTGAACCATGTCCCATGCCACTGATATCATATGAAAGAGAAATTAGCTAGACGGTAGGAACCAAAGAACCAAGTTTGAACCAACCAAGCTCCCCAACCATAGTGCATGCTCATGATCTTGAGTCAGATGAAGTACACATACATAATTGGGATATAGACGATGTGGAATAAAAGATTAAACCAGTAAGAGATATTGGAATTGATCTATTTAACACACATATAAACTTAACACTTTCCTTCCCTCTTCAAGGGAATTTCATGGTGAAATTTGGGATACCTAGAGGACCTAACCTTCAAAGTGGACAAAACCTAAGCCTAAAATAGGTTAATCAACTAGCTACTGCACCCCATATCATGAGTGATGCTACTAGAGGTGTTGGAGGCAGATTAGGTGGTGGCATAGGAGGAAGTAATGGACTTCCCCCTCAAGGGATAAGATTTGGACGTTTTCAACAACCACTAATTCAATCACCTTAGATGACATTGGTATATTATGAAATGACACTCCACTTACTTGAATATTGAGGCATGGAAAATGTAGCAGAACATGTCCAAAAGTATGAACTCATCTGGAGGGCGTGAGGCATTGCTTATTCTAAAATAAAATCCACCCAATTTATAACTACACTATTAGAGCGAGTGCACAAATGGTATAGGAAGTTCGACCCTCAATAAGCAGTGGTTGACTTTGACCAAATTAATATGGAATTCATTCAAGAATTCGATATCCCTAAATTTGAACAAAGCACAATCATGCTGAAAGACATAAAGCAAAAACTTACTGAAAGTGTTCGAGAGTATGATGCAAGGTTCAAAACATTGTTGTCCAAATTTTCATTTGAGATCAATACTACTCAACATGCATTATGGTTTGTGGGAGGATTTTTACTTCCTTTTCGATGAACATTATCTCAGAAGACCTTCACTAACTTATGTGAAGCTTTAGAAGCTACCGTCCATGCTAAAGTGGTTGGTAGTATTGATACTTGGATCAATCCTTTCATGGAAACCTAGATAGTTTCAATGGCATCATAGCTTAATAAATTAACTATAAATAAGTCACATGATACTCATAGTGGTCTTTGGTGCACTGATTGTAAGTCTAAAGGGCACACCCAAAGTAACTACCTACACAAGAACATTCACATTGTACTGAAGCAATTATGTGAAATATTTCATGAAGAATATGATGTACACTCTTGTCCCCTTTTTCAATGATCTACACACATAAAGGTGTCTGAGTATTGAAATATATGTGATGCCTACACTCATGACATTAATGCCTACCAATTAATTAGTGACATCCATGAAGAATGAGTATGCAATACACACCAAACCTCTGTAACCAACAATCAGGATAATGGTGGCTATCATGGTTGAGGTAGAGGACAAAGATGAGGAGGTGGTTATTTCCGACCTAGGACATACTATAAATGTGGATCCCTGAACCACTACCAAAGAGATTGTTCGAAATACCCTACATATGCTTTCTGTAAAAAAGGCCACCGACTAGAAGAATGTACTAACTTATACGTAGCTATCACTAAGGAGAGAAATGAAAAGGGTATAGATATGATTCAAAATAAGAAACCACATTAGCATATGCATTTAGGCACCCCAACTATTCAACAAGTGAATATTATGACACACAGTGGAAAATAATCTCAATCTACCTCTAATACTATCGATAAGGTTCAGCATGAAGAACCACAACCAAGAAAGTATCTTGATGCCCAACAACAGAAGGATGTACTCCAGGACACTATGATGTTGGTGCAAGAACTCCAAGGAGAAATATAATTTCTCAAAGATAAAGAAGCAACACAACATGCTGATATGTAGAAGGCAACTGAGCCGCAAAACATGGCACATGATGACTTCCAGGAGCTATGCAAACATATGCTAGATGAGAAAACTATCCCACAACTAAGTGTTTGGATTAAGAATCAAGCACAAGCACCAATTAATGATCAAACCCAAATCATTCAATAGACTAAGGATCATCACCTGAATCATGCTTGGTAACAAGATACCCCTATTTATATTCCATAATATAAAGAGATACTAGTCAATGCTACCATCGATGGGTGGGTAATTCAAGATATCCTAGTTAACATTGGCACACAAGTGAATGTCCTCACCAAAGAGGCTTGGAAAAAAATGTCTAGTCCAATGCTAAATCCATCACTACACATTATTATTCATGGCCAATAAAACTCATGCTCTACCAATTGGAGTCCTCAAGAATGTAATGGTTGATATACTTGGAGTATCCTTCAAAGCTGATTTTGAGGTACTTGAACTAGCTGAGGTAGATGAATTCACAACTCTATTGGGATAACCTTAGTGTTATGAAAATAATGTTGACCTAAGTTTCAAGAAGTGGTACATTGGTTTTGAGAATGCTGACTAGCACATTGTTATTCCTTTGGATCAAACATAGGGCCCCCTTTACATAGAACCTGCCAATGTGGAAGAGGACATTAACCACATCTATAATATCACTACCAAAAATGATGAGAAAATGGATCCAAATCCTAATGGCATTCTATGATGGTCAAACACTCAGTGCCTTTCTAACACTACAAAAAATGCTTGTAATTGTTGGGCTCATGGTGACTATGACCTCACTAGAAGAGTGTGTAGTACCATTAATAGTTGGGAGAATATTTTGTGCCAATATAATAAATATCATAGGTTCATTCACATTGTCATTGGTCAGGTCATAAGGGAACCAATCATACATGCACCTCTTGAAAGACTCGATGAACCTTCACATTTCCATGAATAGATGGAAGTCTGAGACTTTGCCTAGTGCCTTGAAGAGTTTTACCACACTAACATAGATCATATTTGATCTTTAGTTGATATTTTTGATGGTATAGTTACAAGATGGTGGTGAACCCATTATGAATGAACTATCTAATGGGATTAAGTACACTCAACCTTACATCACCGATTCCATCATGACAATAAAGTAAGGGGAATAGTCAACTACAATGGAGTACAAAACCCCACATAAAAGCCTATGAATCAATGTGGAGAGGTGATGAGTCCTAATTACTAGAATACTTATGGGTACATGAATTCTATGGTACTTTATGCACCTAGGCATGAGCATGGTATGTTCATGAATAGCGGCACATAGGTACCAGGTCCTGACATCTATTCAAAGAGAACATGAACTCGACACTATCTTATTATTCACCAAGGATGTATTTATGCCTCACTCTCCAAGCCATGCATGAAGTGGTTGTAGGAGACCCAAGTCCCTTGGAAGATTACCTGAGAAGTATCCATCATGACCCTAAAGAATCCCTACACCTCTTCAATGAACCATCAACATAACCTATTTTTGTGATAGTACCAGTCCTTGACCAGGACCGATGTGAATAAATTCATCTGGGGAAACAAAAGCTCATGTTTCAAGTGGAAGAAGGTGAAGGATCCAATCCACTTGACACTATATCCAATAATTTAGATGTTTCTATAGATTTTGGCACAAGATCTATTCATGATATGGGCACTGATATAGATAACCCTACAATGGGCCCATTTAGACTATTTAGTGAAACATCAATATCGAGCATGAACCAAAGATGGATATAGTAGGAATTAGTAGATTGACACTAAAATTTCAAAAATATTTTAGTTGTTAAAGTAATATTAATATGTCTTTCCAATAAACTAGAATGAAATGAAGGGAGTCCATCTGTCCTTAGGAAAGATGCATATCAATTTGATTGACAGTACTCAACCACTCAAAAAATGGCCATATAAAATGAATCCCAGTCTACAAGTGCATGTCAAAGATGAAATTGACAGTATGTTGCAAACTCGAGTAATCACCACCATTGATGAATTTGAATGGGTCAGTCCCATGGTGATTAGTATAAATAAATATGGATGAATCACTATTTGCATGGACTACCAACTACTTAATACATCCTATGTCATTGATCCCTTCCCAATGCCTTTCATGGAGTAAATCCTTTAAGGTGTTGATGGATGTGAGATATATACCTTCATAGATGGCTTCTCAGGATACCATCAGGTCCAGATCACTGAAGAGGACCAACTAAAGATAATATTTTCCACCAAATGGGGGTCCTTTGCATATACTGTCATACCCTTCGAGTTGAAAAATGCCCCAGTTGTGTTCTCTTGAGTAATTGTTGAAGCTTTTAAGGATTTCATCCATAAGTTTCTTCAAGTCTACTTAGATGATTGGAACATATATGGCTTGGTTAGGGACCATTGCACTAACTTGAGACTTATGCTTGAGCATTGTCAAGTCTTAAAAATATCATTAAACTTAAAGAAGTTCCTATTTGTTACACCCTTCGGTGTGCTCCTAGGATATATTATTTGTAAAGAAGGACTTTTGGTAGACCTGGTGAAGGTGTCTATTATTATTTGCCTCCCAGTACCCAAAACTCAGCGTGAGGTTCACAACTTTCTGGGCCATACTGATTACTATAGAAAATTCATCCATGGATATGCAAAGATTACCATGCCCCTAGAGTAACTTTTAAAGCATAATGAGCACTTCATATGGACTTGCTCCTGTAAATAAGCTTTTGAGACACTAAAGGACAAACTAGTCACCGCTCCTATCCTCTAGTTTCCTGATTAGACAAAACCATACCATGTCCATGTTGTTGCATGTGGAATATCCATTGGTGAAATCCTTACATAACTAGGTGAAGGTCACCTGGATCATCCAATCTACTTTGCCAGTAGAAAAGTCACTCTAGCTATAAGGAATTACACCACTACAAAGTATGAAGCATTGTTGATGGTCTATACTTCATAAAAGTTCTGATAATACTTATTGGCCACTCATTTTGTATTATATATAAATCATGAGGCCTTAAATTACCTCTTTAATAAACCTGTGCTACATGGATGAATTTTCTATTGGATAGTGTTGTTCCAAGAATTCCAATTTTCCATCATGGTAAAACTTAGGAAAGCCAATTGTGCACCTAACCACCTATCCCAATTTGTGTTTAGAGAACCATAGCATGTCATTGAAAATGAATTACTTGATATTCAACTCTTCTATGTTACTCATATACTTGATCAGATGGAAGATATTACCACCTTTTTGACCATTGGCTTAGTGCTCGATTGTCTCACTCCTTAGGCCAAGAAACAACTCATAGTCCATGCCGCACTTTTTAAACTCATAGCAGGGAATATTTATAAACTCGATCATAATTAAATTATTCGATGTTGTGTTATGAAACATGAGAATTTTTAGGTAATTTGAAAAGTCCATGAAGGTATTATTGAAGGATGTTATGTTGGAGAGACTACCACACATAAAGTTCCACTGGCTGGATTGTGGTGGCCTACTCTCTTTCAAGATGTGAAGGCGTATGTTAGATAGTGTGACATATGTCAATGCATAGGAAAACCAAACCAACATGATGCCATGATTCTACAACCAATTCCTTCTCAAGAACCATTTGAGAAATGGGCCATTGATTTTGTTGTCCCCATCACTCCAACTGGACAAAGAATATATTTTTTATATATCATCACCATAACTGACTATCTCACGCATTGGGATAAAGTTGTGCCTACAAAATATTGTATTACTACCACTATTACACATTTCATTTTGGAGCATATCAAAACTCATTTTGGATTCCCACTAGGTTTCACTAGTGATCAAAGTACCCATTTCCTGAATGAAACAATTCATGCCTTATTGAATTAATTCATGGTTGCACACCACAAAATGATGTCGTACCACCCTCAAGCCAATGGCACTACCAAGGCCTTCAACAAGATCCTAAGCACCACCTTGATAAAAATTTGTAATATTGGTTGAACTGACTGGGATGATAGGGTATCTGTAGTCCTGTGGGCTTACCAAACAACTTATAAGAACTTGAACAAAAGCACCCCATTCAATTTGGTATATAAAAAAGAGGCAGTCTTTCTAGTTGAATTTTTGGTGCCATCTTTTCACATTATACACATAAGACAAATGGATGAGGAGTCATCCTTGAAAGCATGCTTGGATACTTTGTTATAACTTTATGAAGCCCATTTTCTCACTCATTGGAGTCAAGATGTGGAAAAGTGTAAATAGAAAGCATGGTATGACCACCACATAAAGCACAAAACATTTTGCCCCAAAATGAAGGCATTGTTATATGACTCAAGTTTGCATGCCATTCTAGAAAGCTTCAAATTCACTAGGATGGTCCATTATTTTTCATAGCATTTGGCCTATAAGAGCTTATTGGTTATAAATTTTGGATGGCTAGTTCCTTCCTAGATATTTCAATGGAAGCTGACTTCAGCTGTATTTCACTTTTGAGTAATATAAATATTGTAACATAATAAGGCTTATGTCATTAGTTTAGGATTTCCTATTTTTTAATAAAATCACCACTTTTATTACATGCAACTTTTATTTAATGTATTTTTAAATCAAATTTATTTTTGTATTTTTGTGGAGGACCACGACTCACTTTTAGTGTGGGTTAAGAGATCTGAATTCATGTTTAAAAACAAAAAAAGATAAGCGCACAAGTTACCTAGGTGCACAAGGTTCTTAGGGTGCATAGGATTTTAGGGCATGCATGGTACTTACGGGTATAAGTGCTTAAAGGCATGAAATCCATTTAAGGCACACAATAAACATAGCCTAAGGATAGGGTGTTCCTATTATTAGTTTGAATTTTGAAAAACACAATTGTTTTCTATTCCAAGAAAGGCATGGGACACAACTATTCTCAACTTCAAGTGAAGGTGCGAGATGGGACATGCCATTAATATGGAAAAAAATAGTAATGGTGAGAATTGTGAAAATGACATGATGTGATAATACTATTAAATGCATTAATTACCAGATGTGATGATTAAAGAGTGACGACCATGAAAAATTGCATTAATAACAAGAAGTGATGGGTAAAGGGAAAGGAGTAGTAATGATAGTGAACCCTCTTGAGCCTATAAATAGATAAGTTAACTTATTTTTATGCTTTACCTTTATGTTTAATTGAGATTAATATATCCAAATAACAAAGGGCAATTACGACCAAGAGCTGAGAAAAAATCAAGTTCATTTGCTTCCACAACAAACTATACAAGGCATTGTGAATTTGTATATAGGTATAATGAGTTTGACTATGCAGGAAAAACATAGTTTAACTTCAAGACCTAGGCATAACAGGGAAAATTTATAGGTTTTAGGTTGTAAAAATCTACCATTAGAGGGCACTCAAACTCAAAAAGCTTAAGTCTTCAACTATAATCACATATTCATTTGGAAATGTTGGATGGTCACACATTAACCTTCGGGCTCCTCAAAGGGTGATGTAGCTTAAAAAAAAAGCCCTAAGAATTGACCCATTACCTATGATACCAGAAGAAGAGGAGGTACTTGGAGGAGAGATGGTCCTCATTAGAGAAAAGACACCAAAAAATCAAGATTAGTGCATGGAAAGGGAAGAAGCAAGTATGACATGACAAGCCAAGAAAACTCAATCATCTCCACCCCCACCTCTAATGATTGAGGAAATGCAATATCCTAAGTCAATGTTGCAAGTAAATAACTAGGTCTCTAAGGTGCCCTCTTACATGATCTTTGACTAAAACCATCATCTACCTGGGAATGAGGTTGAACTGCATAATGATTATAGAGTTGAGCACTAGAACACCATGAATTAGTTGGTGTATGATCTGAAGATCTTCGATACAATGGACACTATCTAGTTATTCTAACTCTTCAGCTTACCTTACTTTATAAAACCCATAGAGGCAATCAAGTTCCTTATTTTTCATGTCCATGAAGACTGCATCTATTTTGTTGGGCATAGTATAAATATCACAACTAAAAGAATAAGGTATCGGGACTATAGTGCTTAGGGTTGGATGTGTCCAATTACCTAGTAGACACCAAGGAGGTCCAAAATACCATTATGACATTGATATATCAAAATCAATGTCATACCATACATATAAAGAACCTGCAAGATCTCATCCTCTTGGTTGCAGTGCAAATCATCATGACCAAGATCGATGGTACCGATCATTGGAATGAGATTGACATGGTGCACCTCTACATCACCCACCAAGTCACTCAGGGATTAAAATATAATTGGGCCATGTATTTTAGCTAAAATATTATTGAGGATGCTGAGAAGATCCATTGGATACCCAACCATAAGTTTTCATGGGGTGTATTCCTTATTTTGATGATTTTTGATGAGAATGGTGTACTGAACTACACCTTAAGAGCACTAAAGTGGGAATACCCACCAAAAAATAGGTCCTCTACCAAGTTCTACAAGGTATTCACATGCCCAAGGCACATAACCCCCTCCTATAAAATAAAAATGAGATACTGGTTCGATGGCATGAAGGAGGTGTTCAAGAATGAAAGACACATACTAAAGGATTTGCCCCCTTGACTACTGAGCAAGAACAATTTGTATTGAAGCAACACTTCTCTCTCACATGCATCAAGATGATCCCTTTTAGAGAGCTTTATACATGGTTGAAGTTACTATATGCCTTCTCAGTGCAGTATTTCATCAACTCCATGAACTGAATCTTTGATGCACACCCCATTACCTTAGAATCTAAAAAGATTGATTTGGAGATTCATACTCTCCAAAAATTATATGTCTATGCAGGTAAGAAGGCATATATAGAGAGAAGAAGGAAATGAAACTAACAAATATAAAGGTCAACAAATAATGGTGGGAGAATAAGTACATAACTTATTCTATATGATGCAACCTGGAAAGGATACAAAGGCCATATATCCTATGAAAAATCTACCCTTGACACCTCCATTAAAGAAGAAGAAGAAGAGGGTTGAGCATGATGCTAGAGTAAATGGTCAATAGACAGCTTAAAAATGGCAAAAGACTACCTAGACACCATGACCAAACCCCTCACCAAATAGACCCTCACCTCCCCATCCATCTCCACCTCACCCTTCTCCACCATGCCCTTTCCCACCTCACACTTCTCCACCATTCCCTTCACCTCCCTGACACTCTCCACCCTAATCCCAACCACTACAAGTCCCTCCACCTTCTCCTCTACAAATTCCTCCATCTCCACCCTCACCCCCTAAAATAACTCTACAACTATTTCCCATAAAAGTTTCTACTTTAGGAGATGCACAATAGTAGGCCATAGAGAAAGTGCCCAAGTAGGAAGTCCATACCATAAATGTGGAATCATCAGACTCTAACTCAAAGAAGACAACCTTCCTAATACAGGATGAGGAGGCCACTTCTGATGACTCATCACTTAATGTTGAACAACTCTATGGTGAAGAGGAGGTTGGTGAGAAAGAATAAATGAGTGAAAAGGCCATCAGTAACACTTTCATGGATACCTAAATAGAGATTAAGGTCTTGGAACATGACTTAAATAAAGGCAAGTAATTAGCTAGGTCCATAAAATAACCTAGAATTGATGCCTCTGCCAATTTGCATGATCGTTATCAAGTGGGTATCTTAAATAGAATGTTATATCTATAGCCTCACTTCCTTCCCCATGATGCGACTATAGAAATAAGGAATCACGTGTCCTTTTTATTGGACATGTACAATGAGGAGCATGAATTTGAGCTCCCCAAGATAGCATCTTTTTAAGACCTAATGCACCTGCACTACCAAAACCACTATGGGT
This sequence comes from Torreya grandis, assembly GCA_037957365.1. NCBI lineage: Eukaryota > Viridiplantae > Streptophyta > Pinopsida > Cupressales > Taxaceae > Torreya > Torreya grandis. The sequence continues at coordinate 592,696 of JARHVA010005081.1, read as the reverse complement.
GAATCCCCAAAAGATCACCCCTCTACAAGCAAGTGCAACATTTTTAAAGATTGCCTTAGAAGTTACATGCTAGAATATTTTTTTGGATTTTGATGCATGTAACATAGAGAAAAAATATACCCAAGTAGTGGGTATGTATAATAAGGAAGTGGATGCTTTGAAGAAATAGGTTAAAGAGGCCACAAAGGTGAAAGTTAGAACATTGAACCTCTACAAGACAATTTTGGAATAGGATCTGGTGCTAGTGGATGGAGTACCTCTCGATGAGGATTCCATAGGAAAATTAGAAACCTTGGTGAACCTCTTTTTGAAGCATTGTAATGAGTAGCCCATGATAAAATATGAGGGATTGGAGCTAGCAGAGCAATTCACCAAGGTAGTAGAAGTCTACAAGCACACCTTGGAGATAATTGGGGAAGTCATCCCCATTTTGGATTGAATTTTTAAATGGATATCATACCTTAATAAAATATTGGAGGCTTAACTCCAAGAAAAAGAAGCCAAAAATAGTAGATGGATGACGTTATGCTCTTAATAAAAGATCATGTTGAATGCACCAAAGTATTCAAGGATGTGAAGATGATGGAGGAAATGATCAACACACATCATCAACAACTAAATGTAAGTTTTTAATCCCTCCAAGGATAGGTTGTTAAAGAAGTTTCAACACTTGAATACACCCAGAAGGATGCCACCACGTCCTTAGATGAATTAGTCAAGAAAGCCAATGAGATATCTATCCAACCTGAAGAGATGAAGAAGTCCAAGGAGGCCATAGAGGAAATAACTGCTAAGCTATTCAATGCATTTTCATATTGGAAAAATGTGAATTAGATCAAGTAGATGGGGCTTGAATTTTTTGTATAGGCCACCAATGAGACTTAGTTTGAGATGGATTAAGAGGGTAGTGTGGGGTGATCTTAGCCCCAAAGTTTGGCTAAGTGTTTTTTCATTTTGGCATAGAATCAACATAGCACAGAAGGACCATAGCATGGAAATTCTATAGCATGGAATTTGATGGGAATAGAAGCATCATGAAATGGAAGCTATAGGGCATGAGAAGATAAAAGCACAAAAGCACCAACACAAGAGGACCCAGTCAAAGGAGAATTAGTCATGAGGTACCTGACAACATAGGACTCAAAATGATAGTGAAAGACTTGGGGAGCACTTGAGAAGTAGGAAAAGTTAAGGAGTGATTCTTAATGGCCATCTAGACCTTATCCATCAAAATTTTTACACTAGCCTACAAGGAAAGAAACACATGGCAGCAAGGATCCAACATAGCATGAGTATATAGGGGGCACCAAGGCCTGGGTCCTTAGGATAAGTTAGTTGATTGAGCACCATGACTCTCAGTCTATTGAGAGTTCATTGGTTAATTAATCCTATCATTAATGTTGTAAACACTTGGTTAGGGATAAACAAGTATATATGTGTGTGTGTGTGTGTGTGTGTGTGTGTGTGTGTGTGTGTGTGTGTGTGTGTGTGTGTGTGTGTGTGTGTGTGTGTGTGTGTGTGTATATACATATATATACATATATATACACACACACACACACACACACACACATATATAGATACATATATATGTGTGTGTGTGTGTGTGTGTGCGTGTGTGTGTGTGTGTGTGTTCATTGGTTAATTAATCCTATCATTAATGTTGTAAACACTTGGTCAGGGATAAACAAGTATACACACACACACACACACACACACACACACACACACACACACACACACACACACACACACACACACACACACACACACACACACACACACATGTATATAATGGGTTTGTAAACACTCTTCTGTTGTTCAATGGAATGGATGAGTTGTACACACACACACACAACTCATTCATTCCATTGAACATAAACATAAGAGTGTTTACAAACCCATTATACACACACACACACACACACACACACACACACACACACACACACACACACACACACACACACACACACACACACACACACACACACACACACACACACACACACTCACACACACATAATGGGTTTGTAAACACTCTTATGTTTATGTTCAATGGAATGGATGAGTTGTGTGTGTGTGTGTGTGTGTGTGTGTGTGTGTGTGTGTGTGTGTAAAATGGGTTTGTAAACACTCTTATGTTTATGTTCAATGGAATGGATGAGTTGTGTATCTATGTTTTGATAATTTGGACAATTTCTTGATTGGGACTTGCTATGAAAACTACTCAATTCCTTCATTTCATAAGTAACAAACTCTGAACTGAAATGGCATTAGTATGCATATTTATGGTGGCCTAGCTTGGTAATCTTAAAATCAAAGTTGTGTATCTCTTCTTTTATGTAGTATCTATTTAATTACATAATAAATGGAAGAATATTACTAAGTTAATATTATTACAAAATAAAACCTATGGGAATTAGTATTTAGTTACACGCTTCAGGTGAGTGTACAAGACCACAATTTTATGTGAAAGAGCCAACACGTTATCTTGTTGGGATAGAATTTAGTGCAGAAACTATATTAACATTAAAAACCCAATAATAGGCTAAGCAAACAACTCATTTATTTTACAAATCAGAGGCTATTGATATTGTTATATTTGTTCCCTGATTTATTATTCTAGCACTTTAACAACAAAGGGTTTTAAATTCCATAACTCCCTTAAAAGTTAAATCACCAAACTATAAATATGGTGAGGTATGGTAATTTAATAAACCCAACTTATAAATTTGGTTAGGTTGAAATATTTAATCAGTTCAATGTGTAAATAGAACCCAACTAATGCAAACATAAAAGGTTTGGTAACAATACTCCCTGGTTTAAAATGATGTTTCCTAGTGATAGTAATATGGAGATATAATTGGTAAATTTATAAATTTTTGGTACATTTGCATGGCATATGCACCTTTAATATCTCAAAATAAACTATATGTGTCATGAATATGAAAAACTATATTTCAAATATTATGAAAAATCAGTGCAATATATAGGATTCTGACCCAAGTGTATATCTAAATCATGTAATTGTACTAGAGATTATGCAAGATTGTGCTAGTAAATGGGAATGCTGAATATTTGATCTTTTAGATTTTTATTTTTTATTTTTTATAATTTTAATAAAGCAAGGGCTAGTCGATTCTATAATCTGAATATGGTGATACTACCAAGGAGCATGTATAGGTGTCATTTATGGATCTGGAGAGTCGGTCATACTCTATGTATGCCTCATAGGAGTATATGGTTTTGAATTAGTAGTAGTGGTTTGTGGAACCCATTATTGAGTGCTCTTTGGTTTTTTTGGACTAGCAGTAATTGGAACATGTTTAATTTCTCTATGTAACTGGGTATGTTGTGTGGGAGTAGATGAAGATTTCATGTAATCCGTTATATATCTCTGGTGCAAAGGTCTATCAAGTATAGGCTACCTAAAAAAGGGGATTATATTTTCCTTACCTTTTCACAGATTATTAACCTTAATAGGTTCTATAAGTATCTATCTTGGAATAAGCTTCTCTTACAAGTGGATTTTTATATTGAATTTTAAAAACTATGACTACCCTATTGGTATGAATGTATTTAATATACCCATACATTATGGAAGGTACTATGCAAATTTTATGTATCTAATTTCATCCCAATAACATATCAAAGACTCTTATGTATAGTATAACTAAAAAGGTAGTAACCACATATGTTGGACCAACCTATATAGGTAAGTCAATCTCATTAATTACATGTTGTGATGTCCCATCAAATGCTCTGACTATTTTGGTCGAATGGTATAAATCATCATGTCTATATCCCAAATGTGTATGTAACATCATGGTACATATGTTTTCACTAGTACCATTATCAATAATAATTATATATATAGGTTGATGATCAAGGTATGCTCGAATAATTAAGGAATGAAGATTTGAGTAATCATTCACTATTTCATTTTCATCAAATATAATAGGTCTCTAAATCATATGAGATGTCATGTATGTCTAATTACCAATAATTCCATATAATGGGTTCCCATAATGTGGAGGGGTAGGATGTGTATGATATGCCATTTGCACTTCTGGGTCTTTCTAAGAAAGATATCATAATGGATCGTTAAATATCTTTTGGTTTTGATGGTCACTAGGTTGTGAACCTAAATCTTTTGGAAGATCATCAAAGGTAATATGTTGGTTATCAATAAGGTCATGGATATTGTGTTTAAATGTATAACATCTATTTATAGAATGCCCATGTTCTTAGTGATAGTCATAATATACATTAGTATCATGTCATTTTGATAGAGGTAAAATCATATAAACCTCTATAGGAGGAGGGAGAGATATGAGATGACACTCCACAAGTTTCTTAAATAGTGAAGATGGAGACTCAGATAATCATGTAAATTATCTCTTAGGCACATTGGATAAGATGAGGTGACTACAAATTGTTGTAAAATTGAATTAACAATTATATTTTCTTCCTTTTTAGATTTTTTAGGTTTTACCTTGTAGTTTATTTTGATATGAAACTGTGTATAAGATGTAGTTAGTGTGTTTGCTACATACTTAAACTTGTTTAAGGAAATAAGTTTCATTTATTGATCTCAAATAGTATGGCATAAGTCATCAAAATATTTGAATTTATTGAAAATAATAGACTCATGTAATGGGGAAGTAAAACTTTGCTTAAAGATGTCTTGAAGCTCTTTATCTACCATTGGACTTGTCATTTTGGATAAAATTATTTTATATATCAAGATATATTCATTGATAGGTTCATTAGTTCCTTGTTTGATCTTAATAATTTATGCATATGACATATTTTTAGTGATGTTAATGGAGATTAGTGATAGAAATTGATCTTCTAGGGGTTTGAATGCTTTCATTTATTGGATTGGTAAGTCTTAAAACCATATTAAATCATAGTCATTTAGGCTCCTTGGAAATAATTTGGTCAAAAGTTTATCATTTGAATGGGTGATATATGATTATGTAATACATCTTGTGAATGAATATCATGAGTTGATTTCAAATCATTTTGTTCAATGTTGATAACCTTAGCTTCTAAAGTTTTTATAACATGGAGATTTGCATTGTAAATCAATTAGGATTAATATTTGATATTTGAGAAGCCACCAAATGGGATGAAAACACCATTTGTGTTGATGTATTCATTAAAATTGGTAATTGGGTTAAAGTATAAATTTTTCCCATGGAGGATGTAGCAACAATTTTTTGGTTTGTAGAGAAAAAGGGTTTGAAAACATATCCCTTTCCCCCACTAGATGTAGTAGGTAATGTTTTGCTCAAGGGTAGGGAAATGGGAAGGGATATGTTATAAGAATATCTAGTAATTATAATATTTGTATCAATAGAGAGAAATGGTTTTTCACTAAAGCCTTTTTCTTTTAGAGTTTCTAATATAGTATTTAGGATCTCGTGGAGATCTTCAGGATTTGCATGAATGTGCTCTTGAAATAATGCAATAGATTTAACTTGTTCATGGTCAAATTAGTCATTTTCATTATGCTTATGTGTTTCATTATCCCCATGATCATATTCATGTTCTATGATATATTTTTTAGTATGTGGCTCATTGTCATTATTGGCACTCTAATTATTAGTAGAATTTGACATAGTATTTAGCATGAGACAATTTAGGTGATTCAAGGGGTAGCTCAAGATTTTAAATAAGAATACCACCTAATTTATGACTACACCTAGGTTGCATATAAATGACAAAACAAATGTGAATAAGCATATAAAGTAAAAACCTTAGGAGGATAAAAACCCTAGAGAAAGATAGGATTTGCATGAAAATACATAGTGATCAGGGTGACCAAATGTTTAACCTTTTTTGATGTATGTGGTGTTAAGAATTAAGGGGGAATAATAACCTATACACAAGGATGGATAAAAATATTATAAATTAGGCCAATAAATTTTAAACTCAGATAAATGAATATTATGAATTAAAATACTAAGATGTGTTAAATATAGAAAGTACCAAATTTAAAATATGTTCTATTGATTGCAATGCCAAAGAGAAATGGTATTTAGCTGGACTATAATGTGCAGGTAGATTTGAGTTGTACATGGGCATAAGTGTGCAAGATCAAGATTCTGAGATAATTTTCAAATTTTAAAAATTATGTTTCTAGATATGATGACACTACTATTGACCTTGGGACACTACCATCGACTCTACTATCAATTATGTGATTCTAATGTCCAGTACAAAATATGTGCTAGATTATGATGTAACCAACTTCATTGTTCTATGTTTTTTGTCATATTTATAGTAATGTATTCAGATGTATAACAAAATTATTTGTTATCTCATGGATCAAACCCTATATCTTCACCCTTATTAACCCTTGGGATGTGTTTTCCAAAAATAGGTTAGTAGCCTCATGGTGTCGAGCTGACCTCAAATACCCATCTATCAATGAGCATTGCTTACATAGCCAACTATAAGGAGGGCCTCAAACTTATGTATTTCTCCCTTATGTGTGGGAGTGTATGTGAATAATGGTATAATATGTTACACGTAGATGCATGCAATTATATATCATGTAACTTTACAAATAATGCCTATGGATTGTTACTTAGATGATTTAGACCTTTTTTATGACTACTCATATGACTAATATGAAAATAAGGAAGAATGGAGAAGTAGAACTCAGTTGTGTAGTTAATTAAATGATCTTGAATAAGTGTTTGCTTGGTATTTTCTAGATGATGAATGAGAAGGATTATAATTTTATTTATACCACACCTTTTAAAAATATCTTAGGGTAGGGTTCCATAAGATAAATAGGTCAATCCATAGGTTTTGAATAATTTTAAATTGAGATGAATTTTGAGGACTAGACACTATTTAAGGATTTGGATACTAGCATGGATACTAGTGTTCCTCTATAGTTGATAGTATCTAGAAGGATTAAAAAACATTTAGGGATTTGGAACTGGCAGTGAAGGATGTATATCGAGTTTTAAGCTTTTTATATAGTATAGGAGAGCCAAGTCATTAGAATAAGTGTTAGAGTATAATATAATAAATTAAGTTTAGTGAGATGGAAAATTTGATCCTTTCAATAGTGAGAAGGTACAAAACTAAAGGGTAGAGACTTAATTGGTATTTGTCAAATGTACAAGACTGAGATGCTACAAATATTCAATTTTAGTAGCTACACTAGTTTCACTAATGTTATCCTAAAAACATATGTCTTAATTATTCTTGGATCAACCACTTTGACTCCTTGCTCCTCTTCACTATATTCTACCACATTTCCCTTAACCTAAACCATTGTCATTATTGGGACTTCAAATTCTAGTTCTTGTATAAGACTATACAAAATAGTATTAAGTTTTTTATGCAAATTATTAGTCACATCCCTATGTATAATCATCCCCAATGACATTCTTGATTATGATAGATAGATTATCAAACCTCCTTATATTTTCATTTTTGTTCCTCTAACCTTCAAAACTTCATCCAAATCATGTTTCTCTTGATGTGCAATATCTTCTTCATTTTTCAACACACCTTGTATGTTTCTCGTACAACCCTATCAATTTATTCTTTTATATTCCCTTGTTGAGCCTCTTATATTTATTTGATGATTATTCCTCCCACTAATTTTTATGTGCCTACTTATTTTTGAAACATATCTTATAAATTTTCATCCTTCTACATAGTTGTACCTATATATACACCTTATCATTATGAGATTTGAGTATTTACAAGTATGCTTACACATGTAAAACTCTATACATATAGATTTATTTCAATAGGAGCTTATGGGAACTAGTAATAACATATTACTATTGTTTAGGTCCTTTGACACTTGTGTAACATACACAATAGTAGTTCCTACAAAGGTGGTTGAACTGGAACTCTTGTTCTAGTCTCTCTTATAAAAAGCATCTCCACTATAGTTCCTCCTTGAGAAGGACTTAGAGTTTTTGAAACACCCTTTTTTATGGTCAAAACTTATTCCTTGTAATCCTTCCTTGTGCATATACCTAGAGTTAGTTTTTTAAGGTCCACCATGTGAAGATGATAAACTTTTATTAGGTTTTATAACCTTTTCCTTTCTATTTCCAAGTGTAGCTTCCTCATGTTATAATTTTATTATTCTTTATTATTCACTTTGTTGTGTGTTAAAAAATTATCCACAACGTGTATTGTGATATGTTTATCCAACTTATGGCTAGCATAAATTAAGTCATATGATCATCTATTTAGCTTAATATTAGTGGTGGGATTGGCCCAGGGTATTTCCATAACATAATCATAGTATATATGAGGTAGTGGTTAGTATTTCATGATCATATTATGAATTTTGTTCTTATTAAATGGTTGTGGAGGTTTCCCCCTCAAAGTGGATAATCATTTATTCATATATTATACACTATATTAGTCATATATGATATAATGTTGTGATTGTACTTTATTTGAGAATTAATTTCATTACAAGTGATATCAAAGATTTGATCTTGGAAAAATATTTTAATTTATTAAATTCATTAAAAGTGGTATCAAAGCTTTGATTTTGGCAAAAGAGTGGGAAAAACCCTAATTTTGGGGAATCACTTATATCTTACGATCTCTTGTGATTTTTTTGCAATTTATTATTAGAGTTGGATAATCATTCAAAGACATTACAAATTAAATAATTAGGGTTTGGTGATCATATTTGAGTGATTCATTATGATTTTCAATAAATTCTCTCTACATGCCACATTTTAAGATTTTTTTTATTTTGTTACATTTTCAAAAAGCTTATAAAATTATTGTGGGGGTATTTTTTAGATTTTTTTAATTTAAGCCAGCATAGTTCAAAAATTTTCTTGGTAAAATTTCAATCAAAGGTGAAAATCAAATTTGGCATTATCAAACCTTGGTAAGATATGCCCAAAAAATAGGGGTCACGGTAAGGGTTCTAAAACTCTAGGTAAAACTCCTAACAAAGAGTATATATGTCAAAAATGGGAATCGGTGGATATTTTGTTCTAAGTTTTCTTTGACTAATCATAAGGTGAGCCAAATGGGGAATAATGTGCAACACATATAGTCTAATATGATTAACATTAATCATCAATTAAATTAGCTCAAATGGATACTTGATAGAGTTATAAATTTTCAAATGAATCCAAAAAATTAGTCACAATTCACTACTACTTAGGCCAATTAGTGGGGATAATTTTGTCATCCAAATACAAACCCAAATAAAAATCATACTTTACCTTAAAATAATTATCATTCTTGGTCACATAATGTAATTCCAAAATTATAAATGCATAAGTTTAATGGGAAGGATCCAATCAGTTGGATCAACCAAATGGATTTTTTTTTATGTACATAAAATCCCATGTGTATATAAGGTGGTAATAGAATCCTTATATTCTGAACCTAGAGAATTTAGTTGGTATCGATGGTTATGTGCTCAAAAGAAGAAAAAGGCTATCAGGTTCATTTGGTTAGTTTTTACATAGGATCTTCAAACACACTATAACACTAATGTGGTATACAATTACTTTAACCAATCCGTAAAGATGTGCAAATTGGTTTCGTAAAGGATTATAGTCATCAATTTTAAAACCCATCTTTACTTGAAAAGATGATTACATATGAGAACCTAAATGACCTATTTTTTGGTAGACTCAAAAACCAAATTCAACATATGGTAAACATGTTTAATTCACTCAATGTATATAATTCTATTATCATGGCATGTAAGGAAAAGGAAAAAATATTGGCTACTAGTAAACATGTAGTCACCGTTGGTAGTGACAATAGAATGTCAGCACTATCATTTCCTCCACCAACATGATTGAAACCCCAATATATTGAATAAAAAAGATCAAAATGGTTATGTTTTAACTATGATAGAAAATATAGAAGAGGACATAAATGTGTTGAAAATAAATTCTTATATATTAAGGGAATTTGTGAAGAAGAGGATGAAGAAAAGTTACAAAGGTGTTAATGAGATGAATTTGGGGATTTCTAACCAAATATCTCTTTCTGTGAACTATCAGGTGTTAGCAATTCACAAAATCTCAAAGTAGTAGGGTTCTTGAAAAACCAACATTAATTGACTTAAGGAGTACTCATAGTTTTATCAATGATAAGTTGGCTTCACGTTTGAACTATTTTGTTTATCCAACACCAAAATTTCAAGTCATGGTTACAAATGGGGGTACTATTAATTGTTCAATAAAATTACATAGTCTTAAACTCAATATGGGGAAATACTTATTGAAAAATCCTATGTTTTCCATTCTCATGGGGGGAACTAATATTATATTGGGATTCCAATGTCTCACTACCTTAGGCATGATTAAGTTAAACTTCCAAGAATTTTTCATGTGTTTTCATTTAGAATTCAATGGGTTTGAGTTGAGAGGGGTGTGCACAAAGCCACAAAAAGGAAATCTCTCATTTTATAAAAATAATGCTAAACAAGGGATCAATGGGGCATGCAAAAAAAACATTTTCAATGGAATAAAATTAGTCACATGCATAAATACCACTAGATTTTTAGGAAGGGTGTAAAAATATTTAGTTGTTGATGAGGACATGTTCGTAGAGTGGCCACTTAAAAGAGAAAAATATTTTAAAAAGTCTCAATTTAGAGAACTTTTTGATTACTAATAACCATCCAAAACATCCTTCTTGAAGGCATAACCTTAATTTTGATTTTTTAATGTATACCCTCAATAAGAGGTTCTTCAGTCAAAAACATATACACAGCTGCTCATGTTTCAAAGTTTGGCCAAAATATTCCCAACCAAATAAGGTTATCAAAGCTTAATGAATAAGGAATAATCATCTTAGAACTAGAAGATATTTTCCCAACTTAATTCAAAAGGCTGAAAATGAGGATGATCACCAAGTGTCTTATCAAGAGGAAGTACTTGATGAGGGAGGATATGCCATGGGAGGATAAATAATTCACACTAAAGCATTTAATTCTCATAAACTTTGAATATAATACTTGTTTAAATGGAGGTGACATGCTACACCCCTAGCCTATAATGTTTATTTGGATATGTGTAACTAAATTATGGCTAATATAACTTTAAATTAATTCTTATGATCATCTATTTAGATTAATATTAGTGGTAAAGTCTAACTAGGGTGATTCCATAACATAGCTAGGGTATATAAGGGAGGTAGTGGTTAGTATTTCATGATCATATTATTAATTATATTATCTTTTTATGGTTAAAAAGGTTCCCCCTTGAAGTGGCTCATCATTTATTCATGTATTTTTCTCTATCTCTATCATATATTGTGATATTGTACTTTATTTTTAAAGTAAGTTCATTACAATGCACATTAACTTTATCAATCACCATTAACCTTTCCATTATTCTAGATTTTGTTGATTTTATCATTGTTTAACCTTTCATTCTTGATACTATATGCACATGTCTAATTTTATAGTTAATTCCATCTAGATTTACAAATAAGGCTGGTTTGATCTCAATACTATACTTGAATCTTCATCTTCTGATGTTTCACTATTTCCTATAGTTTTATACCTTCTCCTCATCTCATTTATTAGTGAATCGATCATCAAAACATATACATATACCCTTGTAGATAATTAACTCTATTTAATGTGCATTTTAGATACTATGCATTCACCACATATGGCAAAACTTCCAAACTCTTTAAATTACCATTTTCCCCTACCAAACTTACCAAGGAATATAGTGTCATCAAACAAAATATTTTGAAACCATGATTATTTTTCCATTTGTGTTGGTATTATATAATCTTATTTGAACATATCATTCAAATGCTCATACCACTTCCTCATATTAATTTTATAAGGTTATATCATCCTATTACTATAATTATACATCATATTTTTATTTACATGTGATCCTTATCCTATAAGTAGTTCAAATATATATTATCTTATATAATCCAAATATCCTAAATCATTAATAAAATAATAATCTTTTCCAATTTAAATTATTTTCCTCTTTGATGTGCATATTCATACACCATCACTACTTCATAAAAAATGAACTTTACATAGTTATACACTTTCTTTTTTGACACTGCCTCATACACCAAGCATGTGACTTCCTTGGACACTGTACTCCATTGTCCTATGGAGAATATCCTGGGTATAATTAGTCACATCATGAATTTCAATGTTTTTTGAAAATATTATATATTACCATCATCGTGCTCCTTTTATTTATACCTAATACATTGGATACTCTATTAATCTTAAAAATAATTTTTATTACATTTTGAATATCTTCTGCTTCATTATTTTTATTTATACCTAATACATTGGCTACTCTATTAATCTCATAAATATTCTTAATTTCCACACAATATCTTCATATTCATTATTTAACCCTTTAATCTTCCTAATATGTGTGGTTGAGATCTTATATCTTCACCCTACAATGTTAATCCTTCCCTCATGAGTGTGCATCAACCAAATAACCAATCTATCTCTAGGTGGGGATTCAATTGTATCATGTGTATCTCTAGTTATAATGTATTGAGTGGTTGTGGTCCCATCTTATGATGGTTAAAATATATTTAACTAGTTCTTTTGGTTTCCCAAATTATGGTCACACATTTATTTCCAACACTCATGTAGGTGCCAAGTATTCATTTACATTACTTCTTCTTCTTTATATAACAAGCTCTTATATTCCTTATTTTCATGTTTGAAGTCCTCAATCATACAACTCATTGAACACATAATAAGATTCTCTCCTTATAGTACTCATTTTAGAAAGGACATGAGTGTTGTAAGAAACAAAGGTTTATTCCTTGTCTTCATCTTCTTTGTTGGTGGTGATCTATCAACTCTTATCACATCCCTTTGTAAAATATCTCTATCACTTTCTTAGTTAGAATCCACAAATTATCCTTCCTATTACACATTAACATATTATTTTCTTCTCCTAACCATTGTAATTACTTAAGTTATCTTATTTGATTTCGTATAAAATGGTATATATTTTGCAATCAAACCCTTACTCTATCCATATTGATCCACCTACCAACTTCTCACTTTTCCTTCACAACTTCACCTAATTGTGTAACTTGTAACATGTAGACACATAGTTTAAAATTTATTGATAAAATAATTCACTTATGACCACTCCTTATACCACTTATGTTAGGCCTAATTTTTTAGTCCATTGACCACCATTCCTTCACTTCTATGTCAATAACCCATTTTTCAAATGACTAATGATCACAAAATGTCCCTATTTCTCATTATAAATAGCTTACAATTAATCTCTAGTTACTCCAAACTTCCAGCTCAATTGTATTTTCTCCTTAAGAAATGTCACTCTTTCAAGACAATCTCACTCACTAATAGTGTTTAATTCTATCAGTCACATCCTTCCACCAAATAAAATCTAGTTTATCAAATTCAAATTCACCTAACTGGTTAGACCACATGTTTATGAAGTCCCATCTGAAGTAATTATAACATGATCACTATAAATTTGCATTTTCAATCCATTTTTTTACTAGAATCTCATATGATTAAAAATCACAATATAATATAACTGCACATTGAGAAGAAAGCATCTATTCTTCCTAATTATAATTCCATGCAACCCTAGTAGCCATGAGTTAAGTCTGAATACACCTTCAAGGTCACAAGTCATTTCCGAATCACTTAATCACATATGATTACACCAATACTTATCCTTACACTAGTGAGAATTACATGGAGTTTGATCCCTCCTCAGAGTATTGGTATATATGGAGTGCTCAACACAAGGGGTTTTGATGTTAAGCATAATTTCAACCACTAACCTTTTTTTACCATTTATTCTATTTTTCATCATGACATATTTAATTAGGATTTCAATTGAAGAAGAAGGTGCTCAATGATTACCATAGTGAATAATAATGATCTGATCACACACATAAAACCAATAGGTGAAAGTACACAAGTCCAAAATTTCAAAGATTTCAAAAAATCAACGCACCCTAAGGAAACCAATGCATGCCACCCATATTTAATTCTAACATATTTGACCTAAATTCAAGTGAATCCATGTTCCTAATTCACAATGTCATTATACAATCATGTAGTCAATTTCATAATTGCATCTACAGTCTTGCACATCCAATTTCTAGCTAAGGTGTATTTCTTTAGTACTTTCCCATTTTAGCATATTTCTAAATTTAGTAAGTTCAAAATTAGTGTGTAATTTATTACATATTTTTAAATTCTAATTTACACAATAGTTTGTATAATAATCACTAATTTTGATAAAACATATTAGTGAACTCATCTATTGATTGAATTTGACAAACCCTAACCATTCATGTTACTAGGGTATCTTTCCTTATTTTGGTTGTTTCTAATTGATGTTTTAGGGTTTTAAGATTTATTGAAGTCATTATTAGCAACAATATTCCAAGTTTATATTTCATATGTTATGAAATCTAAGAAATCCATTCCTACCTATCTTATAAGAAGTGTTAAACTAACTAGTAATCAATCTGAGCATACTCATATTTCTATTGATAAGGTACATAAGATGGATAAGAACAAGGACATATTAGGACCTTTTAATACTAATGCATAAGTTGAATATCTATAAGTGCCTGATAATACTTCTAATTGTGAATAATATAATAAATACAACATAGGCTCCCAAGATGAACATCAAGGTGAATTACCACCTTTAGATGATAAACAACCATCGATAAATAAAGTGCAAATTATTAATAAATTTTGAGAAGCAATCCATTATAAATCTCAAGAATATAATACACTTTTTGAAATAAAAATTGTAAGCATAGCTAATAAATTTGATTAAAATTCAATTGCTATGGGTTCCTTACCTTTTTTTACTTCATTTGATAAAATGTTTCTACCAGCATCTACTATGGGGACAACCCAAGGGTTTTCACAAATCAATATACCCATTCCCACTTATTCATTTTTGATGACACCTTTGGTTAGCACACATGATCACCCTAATGTATAATCACTTCTGAAAGAGGTTTAATCTTTGTAAACTAAGGTGTTACATTTGGAGCAAGGTGATTTGAAACCTAATCAAGCACTTGATTCTTAGACTTTGTTGCATACTCTATTGGATCAATAACTTGTAGCATATGCATTCCCAACTAGTTTTTTGGCACTTAAGCTTACATTTTATGAAAGGTAACCCCAAACAACATTTAAGATAATTTAATGTAACATGTTTGGATTATGCACCCACTGATAGGTTGTTTACCGAGTTATTTATAAAAATATTTAAAAAATATGCACTCAGATGGTTTTATGATTTACAACATCACTCAGTTCATGCATTAAATAATTTGGTATATTTGTTATTTGCACATTTCTCAATCAACATCAATGAAAATATCTCATATGTTTAGATCACTCAGCTCAAACAATAATCCAATGAGCCTATCACAAAATATTTCCTAAGGTATAATACCATGTTATCCAAGATGAAAAGTCCTATGGCAGAAAAGGAATTGTAATAAATTTTCAAATAGAGTTTGCTTCCACCTCTACATAAATTAATTATGTTTAATAATTTTATAACATTCACGGATTAATGTCATACCATTAAGGAAAGAGTGGCAAGGCTATTGGAAATGAACAAGATTAAGTATGTAATGAATCTAGTTTCCACTCCTCATCCTAATAATATAAGTAATCCACCATACAATCTGAGACCAACTAAGAATAAGATTGATCAAAAGGAAATTATCAATGTAGTTTCAAAACCTATTCCACATATTACATTATCATTTCCTCCATGGATAAAATTTACCAACTTATTAGAATGTCCCTATAAGTTATTAAAAAAATTATTGGAATGTAACATCATATCGATTCATCTTAGAAAATAAGTTGATATAACTAAGCCTCTTCCAAATGTATTTGATTAAAATGTTTTTTTGTGAATATCATAGAACACTAGGGCATACTACAAATAGGCATATCAATTTAAAACATAAGATTCAGGGCTTCATAGATGATAACATTATTGATGTGGGTATACCTAAAGAAATTACACAACATAAACTAAATGAGAGTAAAAAAATGAATATATTCAATGATCCTTTCCCTAAGCGTACAAGTTAATAAATAATATATAAATTAAAATTACATTACACATATTATGTACATCCTCCACAAGCTTCTTATCATCCTTGTATTGAGGCACAACATCCTTTTCATGAAATAGTAAATATAATGTTTTAGTTCCATTTAGACCACTTATCACATTTGTAGAGAATGAGATATTCGATGATGATTTTGATATACACTCTTTATTCATTCTAACGAACATTGATCATCAACCTCTATAGATTGTCATGCTTGATAATATTTCAAGTGTGAATATGTGAACTATCACACTTATCACTCATCATGGATATACACATAAGATTATATTTCCAACAATAATAGTAATCAAGGGATTCAATGGGCATATTAAAATTTCTATTGGTGAGATCACATTACCACTATAGGTTGGTCTAACACATGTGGCCACTAATTTCACATCAATACCCATCACAAGGTTATTTTATATCTTATTATGGCATCATTAGATTCAATAGCTTTGCATAGTTCCTTTTACAATACATAGACGTTTGAAATAAAAAAAAATTAATGAGGTTATCACAATTCCTGGTATTCCATATGAATACCCCTTATAACCAAAGGTTTTTGTTCTTATACAATAGATTATAGTTGAGAAACCTACAAAGGTTCAACCTACTCAAATTATTTAAAAACAAGTGGTCTATTCTCCAAGTATACCCATTCTTGAAAGGCCACTTCGTTAGAGATTTGTCATAGATTATAGAGGACCACTCTCTACTCCAACACATCCTAGATTGGTACTACAAAGCACTAAGGGTGTCTCACAAAAGACACCAACAAAAAATTGATACAATCCAAGATAGGTTCTAAAAATCCTTATAGTTCATAATGTTAAACAACATACACAAGTTACTACAAAGTATTATCATGATAGTGGTACTCATGTTTTAGAGTTATATCAGTTTTCAAATTTTGAGTTACAATCAATTCCTTCACAATGGCATGATACTTTCCATTCGTAAGAGGTCATCCTTCCTATGATAGATATCAAACCTATTGATTGTGAGAATCTTATGATATTAATTGATTAGTATGTTCCTTTTCAATTTCATATATTCAAAAACCCAAAAAATAGAATATTTCATAAATTTTGAAAAACTAGGACTTGTGCATGCTTTGTTTAGTTCATTTACCTCAGTTGATTTATGCTCATTATATGAAGTATTTCTCTATATCTAGTTTTATATCAAATATTATTCACAAGTGTAATTGAATGAGTTTTTGAAAATATAGGTTGTCATTTATATATGTAGTTATAAGGGGTGATATTGCCTCAAGCCCATATATTTTACATAGATAAAACTGCTCTAACCCAAACAATAAGACACTATGCTCTTGTTTGATTCCAACAGACTCATACCAATGAACACATGATCTTTTTTCATAGATTCAAATAAGTTAAAAGCTCTTTATAGCTTGTATATATCATAACAAGTTCACTAGGATCATCATTTTACATAGTTTTATTATTCTATGACTATCCCTATTGTTCATACTTCAGTACATTACATTACATGATTTTATTATCTCAATTAATTTCACATCAATATATTATTAGATACCTATGTTTATCAATATACTAATATTACAAGTTTATTATGTAGATCAACTTCACTTATTCCTACATGCTTTTCGTGTTTGATTCATTTGCTTCATGTTTTGTCTTTATTCAACTTATTTAGATTGTGGACATTTGAACATATCCATGTTTGTGGTTCTAAGCCTTAACATTTTAACATGTCCCTTGTATGTGGTCCCTTGGCCATTATTGAGTAATTTTTATGATTTTGTGTATGCTCTTTATGTATTCTTAATCACAATCTCCTATTAATGAGTATTAGAGCATGCACAATCCAATCCAAGTGTATCAATAAAGAATAAATCTCCAAGGATCCTACCCTCCATAGTCACCAATTTTACACCAAAAAACACAATGGTTTTTGTATCGAAACATGTGTATTCATTCCTTGTTACTATATATATAAGTTTATTGTATTCACTTTCATATTTTCACTTAAGGACTGATTTATATATGTTTTATTATAGGTTTACATGAAGCACAATTCAACTTATGGCGTATATTCAATAATATTATTTAGAGGTAAAATCGAGTATAATTATTTTCCTTTTACCATAGTAATTTTTATTTACTACATTACCAAAATAAAAGGGTGGGAAATGTAGATGAATAAATTAAAATATATTGCTAAAATAATTCACTTTTAACCACTCCTTATACCCACTTAGCTTGTGCCTAATTCCGTGATCCCTTGACTACCATTCCTTCAATTCTATGTGGATGACCAATTTTTTCAAGAAACTACCAATCACAAAATGTCCCTATTTATAATTATAAATAACTTAGGATTACCCTCTAATTTTTCCACACTTTTAGATCAAGTCTCTTTACTCCTCAAATAAGGCCACTCTTTCAAGACAATCCTACTTGCTGATATTGACCCCATCCTCCTATCAAATAATAACTAATTACTCAAATTCAAAGTCACCCAATGGGTTATCACACATGTTTCATAATTCCCATTTGAAATTTTTCTAAAATTATCACTATAAAGCCACATATTCAAGCCATGTTTTTCACTATAAGCTCATATAATTAAGAATCACTAGAACATATAACTACACATTGAGAGCAAAACATCTATTCTTCATAATTTTGAGTCCACACAACCCAAATAGTCCTGATATAAGTTTGAATACACCTTCAAAGTAACAAGTCATAATTGAAGGAATTAATGACACTAAGATTACACCAAAACTTTGCATTACACCTTTATTTCACACACACCATCCTAACATGGGAGAAATACATGTAATTTGATCTCTCTTTGGAGTATTAGTAAATAGGTTTTACTCAACATAGGGGGTGTTGAGGTCAAGCACATATTTGACCACTAACCTTTTTTTTATATATTTATTCTATTTTTCATCATGCCCTATTGATCTAGGGTTTTAAGTGAAGAATGAGGTATACAATGAATTCTATAACAAATCACATTGATCTAATCACACACAAGACCAATAGGCAAAGGCATATAGGTCCAAATTTTCACAGATTGTAAAAAATATATTAGATGAAAATGTAACCTAAGGACACAAGTGTAGGATTCTCCTCTCTAATTCCAGTGACCTTATCTTCAATTTAAGTGAACCCCTATTCCTAATTCATAACATCATTATATAATCACATGATCAATTTCACACTTACATCTGTAGTTCTACACATCTGATTTATAGCTAAATTTTATTTCTTTGGTAATTTCCTATTTTATCATACTTATGTAGACAATATTATATGATTATGTATCACCTCAATCTTGTGCACTTGGTAAACTCATGACCCTAGTTTTTCCTCTTAGTTCTACACATGCCTTTCTTTTGTAAGCCTCACATCTACTTTATCTTGTGCCTCTTAGTCCCACTAGCCTTATATTAATGACACAAACATCCCATCTTGCCTAGAATCCTTAAAATGTACTTATATTACACCTCTACAAGTTTTGATCTTGAGCCTATTCTCCTTCTCCTTAGACACTAACTTCTAGGTCAGATAGTAACATTGATGTTACTATCCTGAATTGATGTAAGTGTTCAGTACCCTAAAAGTCATCCAATTTGCAAATGAAATGTATCACAATGGTCAACTTAAGTGTTTTAATGTGAGTTATCTCTTGATAGTATTGTTATAAATACAATATCAACCCTCATTTATTCCTCACCTATGAAACCTAGAAAAGACCAAAAAGAGCAAAGCACTTATCAAAAAGCACTCTATCAAGCACTCAATTGATCAAAGCTTCCCTATTTCCACACCAATCATAGGTATAACACATATACAAGTTTTAAGTACTAAAAGAGAAGTCATAAGGTCATATTTTCCAAGCTACAATCTAGGTCACTAATGTACTCACTTTACACATTGCATGATTCACACACAAGATAACATGTAGGGAAGAACTACATGAGTTTGAGGCCCTCGTCTAGACTATTGGCTATGTAGAAAACACCCTTTAATAATAGGGTAATTTTAGGTAAGCTTGACACCATGTGCCCACTAACCCATTTTCCCCCAAAGTCATATTAAAGATGCAAATCTAGGGTTTTGCCATTTCACTAGGAGTGACAATCCATGACCCTATCTAAATACACCAAAGTGAAGGTAAATATAAACCCAAAATCATCCATGTAGTCACATCATATTTCAATGAGTATTTCATACAAGACACTAGCATAGGACCCAGACACTAGTATTGATGCAACTATCCTAGGTTGATGCAAGTGTTTAAAGTGCTAGAGGCACAAGATCTAGAATCTAACAACTATTCATGAACTATCTTCCTGCCTGATTCTTGCTTGTATCAGATCCAACACTATATTAGAATTACAAACAACGAATTACTTTATTTTATGTCATTTGTATATCTATCATATTTTTACTTTCCATTAATAGCCTTTCTCATAATAATAAATTAGCATATAGTACATCTAAGTTTAGCACATTAATTATCCTACTATATATCTAATATTTGCCCTTATGTCTTATAATTTATATATTCTTAACCCTAACCACTAAAATAGGATCCTCATCCAAATTAGGGTTAAACATTTGGTGAACCTGATCTTTAAACATCATTGTTGCATACACATTGTCTTATAGATGCTTATCTCATGCCTTGTCCTAACCTTTGTTTTTTTTCTCTCTTTTATCATGGATGACATTGAATGATTTGATGATTATGATTATGAAAACCTTCAACAATATCTCCAATAAGGGATCAAAATCCATTACTCTTGCATTCCTCCAAGTGCTAAGGCAAACAATATAAAAGACTTGAATGGTGGTAGCTACTATCCCTCTAATCAGGTCCATGTTCCCATCCTTTCAAGACATGATGGGATCCATCCCAAGGAGTATCTAAAGCATATTACCTTACCATCTATAACAAAATTGATCTCCCATGAAGATAAGGTACTTTCATTTTATCGTGATAATTTCCATCAACTCCATAAAGAAATCATGGAGGATTTGTAAGTCATTAGTAAAGGGGATGTTCCTTCAAATTCATTGATTAAAACCCCTCCCATTCCTACATTTTTGAATAATATTCCCCTTATTAAGGGTGATAATCCTTCTTGGCATTAATTTGATATTGAATTTTTTTTAAAGGTTAACCAAGAAATTATGGCATCTTTATCAAGTCATATTAAGCCATCAAGGAAAATGAAACAACTGGCATCTATAGATCAAAATAATATTAATATTCCAAATAAGAGACATGTAACAATGTTAATCTAGGTGTCTCAACAAGATGAGATTCCTACCTCACTAAAAGAGGTGCCTTCACTAATGCTTCCTCAAGCTCCACTTGCTATATCTTTACAAAAGGTGCATCATTCAAGTTTTAAATTCATTCCAATCTCTTCAAATAAAACACCAAGGGTACCAAAATTCAGATATCCATTACCATTACCAATGTATCCAAAATTCAAGGATTACAAACTTTCACTTATTGTACATGAGGATGATGATATTCATATGCCTAGGTTCAAAAGAGGTGTCATTATAAAACCAATGACAACACCTCTATCAAACACCACCATCCCCATGTATTATCTTATATCTATGACTATCATTATTTAAGACCTTAAAAAATAGGTTTTTATACTCCAAATGCAATTGGATTTCCATAATGCAAATGCACATATTACAACATTCAATAATAAACCCTTGCATAATGTATACTTGAGTATCCTTATCCACTTGGTTTTGAATTACCACATTTACCTATATTTTGGAACCATAAGGATCCACTTGAACACATGCTAAATTGTGTATATTATCTTGGTCAATAGGCAAATGATGACAAATGATTGTTAATAATATTCCATATGAGCATTTTTTATGAGGCTCATAATTGGTTCTATAGGTTACCAAAAGATTCCTTAACCACTTTTTCAAACTTGGAAAAAAAATTATTCATGGCTTTAAATATTCACAAGGGGAAAAATTTTACATTAAAATACTTGCACAATTTCAAAAAACATGATGATGAGTCCCTTCAAGATTATACTATTTGATTCAAAAGTAGATCATATGAGCTAACATTTAGACCCTTAGATTTGGAATTGTAATTTATATTTAGTAGAGGCCTTCTTTCCCCCTTAAATGAAATAGAATTGCATAAAAAATGATTCTTTCACTCATTTACATGTGGATGTACATAGATATGATACATTCATACTCATTCATTTAACAAAGCTTAACATTTATCCTTCCAAGTACCAAAGTTTTATCCCTTAAATAAAAGGAGACCAACAGCCTAAAGAATATTATGAATAAAAATATGGCATCCCTGAACTCTATATGAATAATTTAAAAATGTTACCTAACATAGGACCTATCAAAGGTCCAAGTCCCATTAGAGAATCTCGAAGTAAACAAAACAACAAGCATCCATGCCAATAGGATTTAATAATTAAATTATACATAGGTGGCACTTCTTTTTGGCATAACCATGTTGATCTTACATGAAAAAAAAGTACTTGTAATGTAAGATGTTTCCAATAAATGGGCTTAAATTTAACAAAATTACAAAATAAAGGAGGTTGGAAAGACTCCTTGGGCAACATAAAAATACCAATTTCTTGCGGTCCTAAAATAATTCAAACACAGGTTTGGGTTATGCCTACCATATTTCCATATGCATTTACACTTGGAAATATTTGACTATACCAAATAGAATAAAAATTGACCAAAATCAACAGGGCATTGATTTTCTTCATGAAGACAAATTAATATGTATTTCTAATTATATCATTACGTCTTATATGACACATGAAAAATGTGAGCATGAAAATGCTATGTCCCTTTTTAACCTAGACAATCATGATGCAAAAAATGTAAAATATTCAAATTGAGGTTTTAATATTCAAAATGAGGGGAGATAACTATGACCATACATTTAATGGAATCATAGGTTGATCTTTCCTTATCATCAAAAATACAATTAAAAAATAAAAAATCCAAAAATATTTTTGGCACTTACATGTTCTATTGGATCCTTGGCATTTATGTGTTAGTTCCATGTTGAGGACTAGCATATCATTAACTCCTACACATCTATGCAAGCATATAATAATACATGATACACTTATGGATGTTAGGCCTTGCCTCTATTCATGTCATTAGGATGTTGGGGGCTTCCATATTTTTTGATATTTCTATACACATATTATATGATTCAATGGTCACTCTACCTATCATGTTTGAGCTTGCATATGTACTTACACATGCCTATTATCCATAAATATACATTAAATAGAGTAATTTATATGCTATGTACATGATGATTTTTTCTAACACATTCGATCCATGGGATACTATGACATGTTTATGCTTTTACTTTACACACTTTCTTGAGTGTTTTGCCTTACTATTATCTTGATTTTTTGAGCATTTGAATATGCTTCATTATATATAGCCCCTATGCCTATGATTTTATTCTTGGAAATTTGAATATTTCATTACATTCTATAGACATTTAAATATTTCATTCTTTGCCTCTATGGACATTTTACTAAGCAATGCCCATTCAATTTCACATCATTTAAATATGCCCCTTGTTTGTGGTCTCCTTGGACCATTAACTTTTGACTTGCTTTTGAGTTCTCTTTTGTGTGTGCTTGTTTAATTATTGAGCATGTAATATTAATATATAGACATTTCCATGATCTTTAGCATGCATCTTAGGCCTACATGTGATCACATTGTTTATATGCACTTCAATGTTACGTCTACCTAGACATATTTCCTTCTATATACTACATGGTTACATTCACAAATTTATAATTGTCATACCCTTTTGAGGTGAGATAACTACTAGGTATTATATTTAACTCACCTCAAAGGGGGGAATATAAGTGGGATCATGTCATGGTGACATTTATTCCATGTTTTTCATAGTTTTTAGATTGTAGTTGGGGAATGCTTTGGAAGCATGTTCTCCACACTCACATATTTTAAGGTACTTACACCAATTTGTAGATTCAGTGGGGGCATGTCATAGTGACATGGATTCTACAAATTAACAATTTTTAGATTATATTGGGGACCCATTTTGGAAGCATGTTCTCCACATTCATTCAATATGGTACTTATAATTCATAAATTTAGTGGAGGCATGCTTTGGAAGCATCTTCTCCACACCTACTCAATTTTTAGCATCTCCAGTTTATAGTGGGGGCATGTTTTGGAAACATGTCCTCCACATTGGTACTTATATAAAAATTTTATTTATCCATATATAATAGGGGTATGCTTTGGAAGCATGTCCTCCACAATTACATAATTTTCTAAATTGGCCAAAACACATAGCTATATTATTTTGATACACATTTGTGGAATAATTCTATACATGGTACCATTATTACACATAGTTTAAACATGATATAAATCTAAGGTGCATATGTTATGCAACATGTGCCTAGTATAAAAAATTCCAAATCAAATTTAGATTCCTAAACTATTGCACATATTAATACTCAACAGAATTTTATGAACTTTTAGCAAGCCATTATACTATAATAGTTGGTTCAAATTTTGGTATGTTTGGGGTGAATAAATCACTTAATATTTCCAAGTTTTTAGTTTATAATTGATAATCCAAACTCACTAGGTTACAACTATCATTAGGTTGCATGGTTGATCTATTCTCAACTGCCAGGTGAAAACTCACTTTTTCTCCAAAGTTGGGGGCATGTGCCTTCTAACCTCTCTCTCTCTATCTCCTTAGATATATTCACTTTAAAATAATTATCTATATTTATCCTAATATTAATTTTATATCCTTAAAATGATACATATTTTGTAAAAATAACTTGCCAATAGGAAAAATGGTTACATCGACACATAGGTATACTCCTAAACCTTGTTCTTTCAATTTCAATCTATTTCAAGTAATTTTGACCTAGATTATATCCATTGATCATACACTATAACATGATCTTATTTAAAGGTTAATCACCAACAAAT